>BQKZ01000980.1:59219-132263 GCA_036244855.1 Temnopleurus reevesii
ATTTGTAGTTTACTTATCGATTATTCATCATTTTTCTTGTATAATTGTTTCACAAATTGATGCTAACTCCATTTTATACATGTATTACAAGCTTCCATTAGCTTTTATTAAAAACTCCTTTCATCATATTCCTCATTAACAAATGTGTTAGAGAAATAAATGTGCATTCCAGTCCCTGTTTTCAGTTTCAGCACTATTTCCATTGTGTTCTGTGGATCTATCCAAAAAAGACAAAGCCTTCGAGTATGCCTATAGACTCATTAGAAATCCATAGATTTAGTTGAAGGTTTCCTCAAATATTGCAAGGGATTGAGATTATTCTCCAATTATTCATTTTTAACCAGATTTGGACAAACTGATCAACCATCTCAAGGCATTATCAAAATAGTTTCAAATTATTAAAAAATTGGAATCACATCAACTGCCCAAAAATTGTATAACCATGATATCAACCTACTTGTTAAGGATATAATTTTGTATACATGTACTTCAGTTTCCATTTCAGGCTTTGTTTAGCATACCCAATTTACAATCCTTTCTTGTGAACATTCATTTATAGGAGTTTTGTCTAATTCTCTTAGAAATCAAATTCCATCTGACCCAAGATAACATTTTGGAAGTTATTGCTTAGTAACATCATCTGAACATATTTCATTAGTACTCATTACCAATGATAAAATATGAATTTTGTTGCCTTCAAATCCTCTCTAATAGATAGTTTCGATCGTGTTCCTCTTTCATTTTGACTTGACATATGACAGATAGTAGATTTACATATTAATAGGTCAATTTATTGTTGAATAGTTTTACCATTACATGTATATGACACTTCAGTTTCAGAACAACACTCGTGATGTACAACTGTTAGCACTGTAATATGGAGAAATTATTATTTCGTAATATGAGAGATGTGTGGAGAGCATCAATCCCGAGGGAGATTTTACTTCTGAATTGCCGGCTTTTCTGATCCTCATCAATGATTCATTTATTTTAAATTTGCATATAGATGAAAATTTCTACTATGTGAAACTTGTTATTTTTCCTACACTTTACATGTAATTGTAAAGAAATTTGTGCGAATAAAAGATGTATAATGTGAAATTGCTAGGCTGCAAGCCTTGTGATAAGGTAAAATTATTTCTGAGAAATTGACTAATGAATTAAATCACTTTTATTTGTACTACAAATATGTTGGAGCTAAAGGCAAATAAAATTTTATTAATAGAGGATATTTAAAGGTTGACATTTCATAGTGATTCATACGCTTTCCACTATTAATTCCTATTGAGTGTTCTGCTTCATTTACGATTTCCCTTTGCTCAAGTAGTCAGATCAATTAGTCATGCTATCAGTAGATGGGTCGCAAGGTGGGTGTATTGCATTGTCAAGCAGTTCATTTGACTTCTAAACCATCATTCCAGGATATGTTGGTATTCATGCAGTTCCGATTGTTTGACATAGTCATTGTTACCATGGGAGATATATTAATTTATGGCTGAGTGGATAAACTTCTCTTTTCATGGCTAAGTTCAAGAAAAGGCCCCCTTTTCACACGTTTGCATACCACGAACTGGGTGAACTCGATTCAGGGTGAACCCAAGAGCAAAACTGACTCAAAAGCAATGAGATTGCAATATCATTTCTTTTGTTAATTATTATTATACCACCTGGGGTAATATTTGTGAGTTTATTACATTTAATGTCCTTTTGAACCGCCACTGGGGTAATCGTTCGAGATGATATTGGTTTATACACACCACAGGGTGGTTCATTAACTCAATGCTTGGCCAAAAGTTGCATTTTGTGACAAGTTGGGTCAATTTTTTTTCTAGCCAGAATTCAATATCTCATTTAATATATCTAGATTCATGCATATCTCCAGATTTTAATCAACTGATGCAGAAAATAGCATGAATGTTGTGACGAAAGAAGATCATTCAATGAAAGATAAGAGTAGTCAGTGAGTTTTGATCATACATTATACATGTACATCTTCTTTGTGAGGAGATGTGTGAGGTTGTGTTTTTAGGTGCATGGGTTTAGGTTTTTATATGCCAGTCGCCGCAGCTCTTATGCCATTTCGTAGCCATAATACATCTTGGCAGTGGGTGGCAGAGCGTGATTAAGATTTCAACACAGGACTTTAGTATTGGGCTTGGATATCTACTTTAGATTTTACTGGGTGTGAAAAAATGGAGCCAAGATACCAAGGCATATCCATGTAAATGATGAACACGCCTTTGGTTTATTATAATTCTATGCATGTGGGTAATTTGACCCCCATCTGCTCCGTTCACTCCCTCCGCTCAATCCGCTCCTAATAAATTGTAAGTGGTAACCACCCCTTCATAATGCTGATTAGGATTGATTGCACCCCCCCCCCCCCTCCATGATGACTTTTCATTTTAATAAGGAAATTTTACTGACATGAATATGGAGAAATTTTCTAGTCTATTCTTCTGCTTTTATCCCACCTCATTCTTATTTCAGGATATAGCTAAATCCTCACATTTTATTTATGGAAAACACAAATGGGAATTAATGGACCTCAAAAGCCAATAGCCTTTTATCATTATACGAAAATGGACGGGATTAAGTTTCAGGTATATTCCATCTCACCATAAAGGTCCCTCGTCAAAGATGCATGTTATTCTCCTCACCTTACCTTCACAGCTAACACAAATGAGAATTAATCGACCTCATGGTCACATCACTGAGAAAACACTGGGAAGCCCAATCCCATTTAGATGCATTATACCCTACCACTGTATTGGAAAATGAGATTGATTGCATCAGTGTAGTAGCTGCGTAATACCGGCTGATGATTCACAATTGAGTCAATAAAAAGGTAAAGGTAGAAACATACATGAAGGAATGTGAGCATGTGTGAGTCAGACTCATGAGAAGGCTCGTGAAATTCAAGGAGGCCAGTAGAGCTGGTTGGAGGTGTTCAAGAAGGAGAAACACATTCAGTGTTTTATAGTGGGTACCGGCATGTCTATAGGATCCGTGTGGCTCAGCTCGTTTTTTAAGCAGTTGTCTGCATAAATTAGGAGTTTTCTGTAAAAAAAATAGGCAAACATTTTTCAGTACTTGCCCTTTAAGGTAATTAACCATTTTATGCATAAATTTGTCAAATTAATTGAAATCCTTTTCTGACATTGGGTATTTCAGAAGAGTGAGCTTGCTTAAATAATATCGTCTTGTGAAATTTTCTTGCCTTTCGTCATTATTTTCTCACTGGATTGTTTTTCAGACATTTCATTCAATCAGGTGGAATTTTGTTTGTAGTTGTAAGAACAGAATTCTTGTCCGTAAATTTACCCCAAAGTATAAAGGAGGCATGAATTTATTAACATGCTAGAATGTATATCAACTGAATAATGAAATTCTAATTATTCTGCAGACAGGTGACCTTTTGACTGTCAATCCACCTATAGCAACCATTTCTAATCAACTGCCATGCTTATGTCTGGTTTCAAAAACGAAAATCAATTCTTTGGAAATGGAGAAAACTACTAACTTCTATTTATAGAATTCTTTCAAAGAGGGAGACCAAAGAATGCTGGATGGTGATGAATCAAAGGTTTGATTTGAAAATAGCTATATCAAATATGAATGAGGCCAAACCACGATGAAGGGAGAGTAGAGACAATATCCAACGAAATACTTTTGCAGCTTCACCAATAGAAGCGACTGCATTCATGTTTTCTATACCTTTTGATAACTCTTTTTCTGCCGTAGGCGTCACTATTGCCCACGGATCATATCATTTGAAAAAAAAGAGAGTAATGATGGATGCTCGTAGATGTACAATATTGAATTGGTATTTCAGGTGAAAACATCAATTTGTAGAGTAATCTGTCACAATTATCAAAATGCCCAATGAAAGAAAGTCAGTAGTTATAATAAGACGTCTAGAAGTCCTTTCTTAAAATGCAATTATATACCATAAGGTAACTGGATTTCAATCAAATTAGGCCTACACATTGGTTTTCTATAACAGATTTTATTAGTGTGATGTAGAATTGTGCTTCCATTTTGCAAATCTGACACCGATTTAATCTCTCCCCAAATTAAATCTCCTTTCATTTATTCATTGATGACCAGTTGCTCTTGTATGACTCATCAACCTCCTTGAGTAGGCTANATATTCTAGATGTTATAAGTATTATTTATCTGGTTAAATATTGATCCATATCTATCAGCACCTTTTTGTTCTGGTAATTGGAGGTCACCCTCTCTATTCTCCCTGCTCTATGATCCATCAAATTACATAGACCCTCCAAGTGAATTAGCCTGACCAATTTCCTCATATTAGTTGTAGGTAGCACGCTGCATTGCTTCCGTCCCTAGTGTTTCAGCTGACTGCACAATGGGCTCAAGACCTTAATTAGTTTGGACACTGGGATTGATTGCTTCAAGAATCGACCCTAGTCATTAGATCTCGCATGACAGAGACCTTTCCACACTGCTAATTGACATCAATTGTTTTATCGCGAGAGAGTATTAGGTTCCAATCCGCATCAGTGTGCAAATAGAGAGTATTTGGGTTTGGTCTTGGTTGTCAAGGCTTGGATACGTGACACGCAAATACCTTTACAGGCTCTTCCCCTGCAAATCGCTTCTTGTAATTCCATTTCCAGTGAGCAAGCAGTGCAGTGAAATTTAGCCTGAACCCTTTGAGAAGTTGCTCGGTATTCAGAATGCTATTGCACTGCCCTAAACATCGGGCCATATACACAAACGTGTACACTTTGGCTACTCACAACCAAAGTGGATTTGTAGATTGTGTTAATAATCCTTGTAGGAGTTGTATTTATGTATTCATGAATACAGTTTGGGTAGCATTAATTCAGGAGCAAGTATTCATGAGCGCCAATCCCATACGTGCACCTGTAATGCAACAAACATTCCAACGTATGCATTCATGCCTTCCATTTTTAAATCTCAAGTATATTGTCCATAGAATGACTCACTTGCAAATGCACTGAACAACATTTGAAGATTTTACTCAAACTCTGTCGTGATTTATTTGCAGTGTTACCTAAATTTGATACATTTAGGTGATATGTCCAAATGCTGACTATTAATGGAAGCATTAAAAAAGAGGTAATTAAAAAGAAAGACTATAGCATTTTTGTCATCAATTTTCCCAACAAAAAATTGTTTTCAGAATATCTTTTTTGATAAGGAATAGGAAAGTTTGCATGACTATACAAGTATTGGCACAGTATTCTCGTATGAGGAGAGACCTTGAGGGGAAAAAGCAGGGGATTATCTCTGTAAGGGCTACCTGCACGTAGCTCTTTAATCATGCATGATGATGGAAATTAGTGACTGGAAGCACTAATAATGTTCTGTTTTGACTAGACATATAAGATCTGAAGAAGCTCTCATTACGTATTATGTAAAAGGGAATTTTCGGGGGAAGGTTACAGTAATTAAGCCATTTTGAGGGAGAGTCTAGAGCCATAGGGGAGCATGTCACATGACCTCTTTTCATGGACAACATCCTGGTTTGATTTTACATCCAAACAACAAGGTGAAATGTTGATCAGTATTCTCCACACTGACTTTGTTTTGCCATATTGGGTAAAGGGGAAGTTCAATTAAGAAATAACTTGATCTCAGCCACAGAAGACAAATGAACTTTTTTTTTTTTTAGAAATGAGGAACTTATAGGTTATATTCGTCAGGAAATTTATTGGTTCGAGAGTATCAGAAATTTATGTGATAAATCAGTTTATATTATTTATCTGTTACTTCCATCAGTGTTTGTTATTGTCACGGAATCATGATTATTTTTTTTTGAACTTGTCCTGCATGTTCCAAAAAAAAAACCCAAGATTTTTCTCAAAGAGTTTGCAAAAAAGATTGACATTATTTTTCAACATTGAAAATTATTGCCATGTTAATGGTTACTAAAGTATCTCCTTTAATTATAATATAATCTCATCTACTATATTTCAAGGAGCTGCTTCCTAGAAAAGTATAATTTTATAAAATACCTGTTATTTTGGATTGGGAACACAAGGAACCAACATTCTTTACAGATCTCGTTTTATTACATGTACATGTAAGTAATATGTTAGCTCAAAATGGTAGATTTCTTTCTCTATTTTAACACATGATTTGAGGGTTTCCAAATAAATAGATGCTGAGAATGAATTCATACAGCTCTAGCTTGATTTTGTCGTTCTCTGGTTTATACTAAGCAGCCTTTGATTTCAGATTGCTTTGACAAGGGCAACATTGACCGGAAGTACTGTAGTATGTCATAATTTTGCGTAATTGATCATTGTTACATGTAAGTCACAACGTTACGATGATGTGCCTCTTATCCAACCCCAATTCCTTTAGCACATTTCCCAGGTTTCACGTTTGCTCACTTCTCTATATATCGAGTTGATTGCACTGGAAACTGGTTTTGGGAGTGAAAGAATGAAAGTGGACATGACCCCTTGTTGCAATAGACTGGAATAAAAAATCTGTGTCCTGTTGAGTATATCAAGGTTGCCCAAGCAAACGTGTTGATGCTCAAAGGCTTTGAATTCAAAATGATAACCCATATAATTTGGTACTCCCTTATTTGTGCAATAATAATCGGGTTTGGGGGTTTGCTTATATGGAAAAGTGTAAGTTAAATATTAGGGTTTTTTTTTACATTCTATAGAAATTACAGATTTTATATAGAAATTTATATTCATCAGTTTTGCAAGCAACATTTTCATTCTCATACATCCTTTCCACAAATGAAATCAGCAAATAAACATATTTTATGTTCTCCGCAAGGAAATGATACCCCCTGCAATTAAATACTATTTAGTTCTCAAAATAGAAATAAATTGTGCACAATACAAACAACTGCTTGGGGACACATTAAATACAAGTGTAGTAACTTCATATCTACACCTGATAAGGTATATTTTCAATGTGCATTTATGCATGTACACACTTTGTTCTTGATCAGATTGTGCTTCTAAAATTTACAAATACACTATTAGGACTTAGCTAATAAGGTCATGAACAGCAACAGAGTGATTTGATTCAATCAAGATACCTTTCCCACACTGAGCAAAAGGATAAACGATTTAGGACAAAGCAAACAACTTCATTCAAGCATTCACAAAAGCTAGATGCACAAAAGAATTTTCTCGCCTCTTATTCTGCAGAGAAATGTATAACAGGTGTTGCAAAATGAGTAGGGAAGGTACTTTCTTTTATGTTCATGAAGCTATTGTGAGAGTTTGAATGAAGTTGTTTGTCTGAAATTCTTTGTCCCTTCTGCTTATAATGCCAATGAACATTATCATCATCTTAGCCAGTTCTTCAATATAATGTGGTGTATATAGAATATATATGTATCTTAGAAAAATAGTTTGCAAGTGATTATGCAGACCACTTTGTGTAGTATCTGGTAGCGTAAACCTATATAGCCCTATGCGCTATCTAATGCATGAGATGGATGCAGATGGATGAAACGTAAGATGTGGATTAGAGTAGAGGGATCAGAGAGCATAATTGACCTGCATCTGACTGCTGTAGTAGCCTAAATTAGATTTTAGGAATACATGTATATCAATCCATATTGATGGATGCAGGCGTCAATGGTGTAGTGGTACAGCTTAAACAGATTTACAGCTGATGCTCTTGATATTGGAAGAATAGTGTATGTTGTCATTCTTAGATCTTAAAAATTAACAAAGTATGTTATTGAACGCGAGCTTTAGAGGTTCAATATGTGTTCCATTTATCCTTGTTTGCTGGTTTATTTCTATATCCTTGGTATATGTATTTTTGTCAAGGTGCTTCTCAGGATATTTTTCATGATGATGATTATGTATTTAATCTTTCACTTTAGTATTTTTGAAAAGTTTCCACGGTAAAGATCCTAGAATTTTTGGCAGATATTACATGTACATGACTTGTTTCGTTATCCTTTGTTTTATATACAGTAGACCTGTCTGTGAATAGAGTAAAGTAAAAAGAGGAACCCGCATACTACAGAGAATTATAGTTTAAGATCTTTTGATTCAAACAAACTGCAAAGTATCAATTTCTTTGTTTGCAAACTGTCAGAAGCTACATTGATTATCCAAATAAACATAAGAGTCTTTATGCATTTGGTCAATTTTTCGCTCAGAAATAAATGATCATTTTTACCAACTTGCCACAAAATCAATCAATATACTCCACTTTCATATCATCAGCTGTGTCAATTCTATAGTGTAGATTGATCACACTTCCTGCGCTTCACACAGTCGTAAACACCTTCAAATATATCTCCATCGTAAATATCTTGACATTCTCATTACGTTAGGTATTGACTTGGGGTGAACTCGTGCAGCTCTGTGCGATGGGAAGCCTCTCAGGGAAGCCTCTCTCTCCCCCGAAGCCGTGTAATTCAGTGCTGGGTCAATACCGTCCCAACACTGGCTGCATTCCCCCCTTCCCTCTCCTCAGGTTGCCATGAATATGGGGGGATCTCATTGATTTTCTCTCACTCTGCCTCAAGCTGCGCTATCCAATCAGGGAGCTTCATAATAAATAAAGCTTGTGAGTCTCCCTAGTCTACAGGTGCAAACCCTGCTTTTTCATAAAAAACTTTTGCTGTATGAAGTCTGCAGCGAGCTGTGAGAGGCGAATCTTTAGACAGGTGTGATAGCCTAAGCTTAAAAGATACTTATAGTATTAGTTCACAACTATTATGTTCGGAATTTATTTAGCGAAAAGTGCCCAACAATGAAGCGTTTTTGGAGGCCTAAACCATGAACAGTCATGTTAAGCTGTTAACGTCCATAAACCTGACATGGTTTCGTATCCTCCTAAAGCTCCAGTTCTGTTTCACCGCACATTTCACACCCTTCTACATGCAATCATGCGCTACGTTGCAGAATTACATTTACATCAATCAAACCATACACATCCAATCTAATCTAAGCCAAACAGGAAAGGGAGTAGTCATTTCGTACAATTTCTTTTGAACGTGAAATACTGCCAATCTTTTATATTTCTAAAAAAAAGAAAAGTTAATTTTTTAGTAGATTCAGCTGTTAATTCATCCTGCTATTCTTATGGCCAGAGAAATTTAATGTAGAATATCTAGACTGTGCATAAATGAACAAACGCATAGTTTGGAGTAAACATGCACCCCTACAAGACAGTATTATTACAAGAGACTGCAAACTATAACATCAATATCCATGTGATGCTTCACAATCACATTTGATGATGATAATTGAAGTTGATAAGGCATATCAAACTGCAATGAAAACAGCCTTTAGCTGCCCTTGATGTATTCAGGTCTATTTGATCATGGATTTGACGTGACATTGACCACCTAACACAATTAGCATCCAGCAGGGTGTTCAGTATATGTTTTGCATTCTGGGATGCTGTAAAACCTAGGTACAGTGTACGTATTTGTTATGCCAGACATGCATTGTGCTTATATTCTTGAACAACAAATTCCTCGGTCTCCCTGTCAACCATAGAAGGGCTGCTACTTAAACTTAATTTCAACTTTGTGACTCTGTGCATCAACGATGGTAACATCATTAAAGTCTTCTTCATTTTTCATGTTCTCCATCGAAGCAAGCTGTACATGTAGGTATATGTATTTAAAATGAAACTGAGTAAAGAACTTGCGATGTCATTCTTATTCTATTTAGATCCCTTTTTAAAAATGAAAATTAAATTTCAAGCACATTTTCTTAATTTAGGAAATATAAAAGAAAAGCAATATGAAACAAAAATGAAAAGAATGTTCATCAATGAGGATTGACATATTGCTGAAGATGAAAAAAATTGTGAGTGTCCTCAGAATATACTCTTTGTGAACTGGTGAAAATTTTAGTGAGAGTAATCATGAATTTCCTAATTGACGTGGTGCAAGGCTGGACAAATTTACAATCCCGATACCCATCAGTCTATGAAGCAAATCTTTGTGTATCACACTTTTTTATCAACATTGTAAACTGTTGTTATCATACTCTGTATACTATCATTTTAAGATCCTCTCCTGGCAACACTTAATATGGAATTAAGTGTTTTCATGTCATTTGTTATTGCTTAGATGATAAATTGAGAAGAAAAAATTATATTGTTGTTGTACATTCTTCTGTGCTTTAAAATCTTCAAGTGTTTGCCATAAAATTGATGGATGATGCCACTTGGCTACTTATAACTAAAAACCATAACGCTGCATTACATGGTCCTGTTATTAATTCATGATATAGATTGCTTTGACGTCAGTACTTTCACATCCTTTTGCTATATTAGGCAGGAATATTAGTTATTTCTTTTTTTCTCTCTCTTTTTCTCTTTTTTTTTCATTGTACCAGCAATATTTAGCAATATGAGGAATGATAAAGAGCATCTTGGAATGCTGTATACTACACAGAACATTAATTTCAGATTGATAAAATGTATATATTCAATTTGCTTCATTAGTTAGTACATGTACTCTCTGGTTCATGCATTCTTCTACAATACACCTGTAACAAACAATATTGCCTTGCATTAAGTAGGCTTGTAAGTGGATTGCCCAATGATAATATCCAAGTTAGCGTGTTTATAGTGTTCAATGAAGCCACTAAATAACCTACATGAGTTCTTCCAATTATCAAATAAATAAATATTACGGATGATTTTATTAAAGTTTTCCAAATAGAGCAGCAACCAGTAAAATACATGTACCTATCCAAATGTGACTGATTTTGTCAAAGCATTTCAATATTTACATTGGTAGATGAATTATAATTCATTCTGAATCAGAACTTTTAATTGATATCTTCGAGAATTGAAGCAAAGAGATGAGCGCAGTGATGCATGGATTATGCTGACTACATAAAAGTAACCACGGCTCACCCACCAATAAAAAGTGCTTTTTGCATGCAATTAGCATTCGTTATGACACATGGCCCATTGACTACAAGAACCTGACAATCCTTGCTCGAAGTCTATGGTAATTACAAAATTCAGTAGTCGATGGGTTAACATTTTTTTTTTTTTTTTCATCAACAATGAAGTTTTCAGATTTGGGCCCCTAAGCTCTGAAGCAAATTTATTTAGATATTGTACTTGTTTATATGTTTATGTTCATTGTTAAATTACCATTTTTAAAAGGTGACAATCATAAATTGTTGTTGTAGGGTACTGCATATGGTTCACAAGGTTCATCACTTTATGGGTAATTAAATAGGAAGGATATTGACATTTAGAATTAGAGCACAATAAAGCAGTCATAGTGGGAATCATGCCAGGAAATGATGATATTTATTATCTAGTAGGGCATTTGAAATCAAACAGGCAAGCTTATACTTCAGATCAAAGATCAAGATATAACTTATATGTGGCTTGACCAGTTCTTTTCAGCTTAATTAGAATCCTGGTCAGAATAATGACGAATAATATCCATAGAGGAAATAAAATGGACAAAGTTTTGTTTAGGATATGATATTTGTTAACATATTTATATTAGGCCAATAAACCAGTTTAATCTATTTATACATTTCAGTATGTTATTGGGTTTTGTAATGACAACTTCAAACAGTGCATTTAATATCTGTCTTATGGATTATTTGTCATTGTTCCTGCATAGGATTCCCAAATGACTGATTAAATTGACTTCAGAATTCTGAAAGAGAAGCAGAAACTTTCATGATAACATGAACCAAAGTTTGAAATAGATATTTTGATTTTTAATTTCACAATACAGTTACTTGCGGGGATTCAGTCATTCCCTGAAAGATGCTAAACACTGCCTTTAATAATCAAAATGCATAAACATTGTTGTTGATACCAAACCTCCCTCTCTTTCATACATCTGACTTTGGGGGACTGCAAACTAAGTGCTGGAAGAGAAAAGCAAGCTCCAGGGAAGCAAACAACATGGGAAATGAGAAGTGTGAACCGTAAAACAAACACTCCTTATGCCGATCCTATTTCTATGGCTGACCTAGATTAGCAACTCTCCACTCGGAACCAAAGCTACCGGTTCTAGGGCAATATTCTTCAGTGAAAGCGGGAAAGTGGGAAGGAGGGGGATAATTGCAATAACGGTTGAAAAAAATCATGTCAGTCTAGAAAATTAGATGGTAGTAGGATTAGAAATTAGACTTTCATGTATGGAAGATAGTGTTGTAATCAATGAAAGATTACATGGTATAGAACACTACACACTACACCCACAGTGTTGTGTCACAACAACGTGCAAGTAATTCTCTTATTCCCAGAGCACTAATTGTTTAATTATAAGAGATTTTATTTGACATTTAACAACACGGAAATGAATACAACATTTTTTATTTTTAGCTCTTGAATGTATGGTTGTTTCTATTTATAATAGCAATTAATCTGTCAGATATCAAGTGACAACAGCACTTTCAATATTAATTGATAATGCATTGTCAGGATGTGAAACCTAATAAACAGCTAACCTTGTAAGAAGTGAGCCTAATATATAGTCCCATTATATCACAGACTTTCTAGTCTTAATTTGCACTATTTACAGTAAAAAACTGCTTGATAATTATGCCATGAATAGTTCAAATTTTCTTAAAATTTAGTTTGTTATATATATTTGTTTGCCTGTACAACTATTGCGATGGTCAACTTTGTGATCTAATGGTTTGTGATGAAAGTCCAAAATAAAAATCAGTCTTTTATGTCCCACAAAAACTGTTGAAGGTCTGGATTGTTCAAGTATTTTCCGAGGAAGCACTGGCATCAATCGCATCATACATTAGGTGCAAAATAAGAATATTCCTTACCTTCTCAATTAAAGGGGAACAAACCCCTGGAATTATTGGCTCTCATTGAATGAAGAAAAATCAGATTAACAAAATGTGAAAAGTTGAGCAAAATCAGAAAACCAGTTAAAAAGTTAGAAATTTTCAAATTCATAGAGATTTGAAGATCAATGCAGCTCATGGGGATCCATGCGCTCGGCAACACAGACTGAATCTGCGACGTCATGTAGGACAATTCCTCATTCACTCTGTACATAAAATTTTTAGAAATTGATTAATATAAAATTTAGAGTAAGGTTGCAACATCATTCTTCTCAAAGTACATGCAGAATCAATACAGAAATGCTATACCCCAACCGAAACTTGGTATTTTGTTGAGTTCTCTGAAGAAAAGGAGAAAATGTGAAATTTTGTAAACAGAGTGAATGAGGAGTTGTCCGACATGACGTCACAGATTCCGTCGAATTTGCAGATCGCACGGATCCCCATGAGCGACAGTGATCGTCATATCTATGTGACGTTGAAAATTCATAACTTTTGAATGACTTGTCCAATTTTGATCAAATTTTCACAGTTTGTTCATCTGATTTTTCTTCATTCAATGAGAGCATGGTAATTGCAGGGGTTAGTTCCCCTTATTGATAATAATAATAATAATAATAATAATAATAATAGTATTGGCATTTATATAGCGCTCTTACAGAAATATGTATCACAGCGCTTTACAATGTTATAGAAAATTGATTACCTACACAAAATACAAAACAACAAATTGGAGTAAAAGATTTCATGATGCCGTGGGGCATGACTAATACTTGGTTCCCAATATTAAATCTTAAATATTGGAAAATACTGGGAAAAACATCTCAGTGACAGCATTTTCCGCTAATTGGAAAGCAAACGGTGATGACATATATATCATATTTTCTTGGATAAGCTTCCTTGGAATTCGATATGAATAATTGAGTTGTTTTAATGCATTAATGAGTGATAACCCTCAGCTATGTATAGATAAACTTCTATTCTTTGTAGTCAATGCAGATGTCTCTTGCCATGTGTCTTTTTATATCTAATGGGTCAAGCAAGTCTGGCAACCATGCCCCTTCCTCCTTGAAATTGATGGTCATTTTTGTTGGACCTCTGGGATGTTTGGCTGATTGCCATTATTAAGTCTTTGCATGCATCAAGTAAATGAATATTAAATGATTCATTTTCCTCTTGGCCATATAGGACACCTTCTTTGATTGCAATTCTTAGTATTAGAGATTGCCACACTTCCGCTGTAACTCTTTACCTGCTGCATTATGAAACTTCTGTTTTTTCCTTTAAAGGATGGGACAATGAATGATTACCAATAGGCATTGTCTATTAAACTCTTTAGTAATTTATCATTGATCCATTTTCAGGAAAGATATTGTTCAGCACATTTGTAGAGTAGGGTCCTGGAATTCCAATGATGTATAATTTGTCAATTTCTGTTCTTCTTGAAATTAAATATTTGGTACATATAGCGATGATAAATTTCTTGAGGTAGAAGAGTCTAAATGTATACAGTGTTAATTTTGTAGGAGTTTCCAATAAATTTTAGGATTAAAGCTATCTAAATGTTTTAAAAAGCGCAATTAAACATGTGAGTAAAGCACCTTTATTTTAAACATGAAGGTTTGTGTTTATAGAACACTTTGATTTAATGTAAGAATAACAAAATATATAATGATGGGTTTTTTTATCTGTGCTTTCTGTGCTTGTGTGACTAGCGTTGACAGCACTTGGTAAAGCGTTAAAGGAAATTTCATAATATGAGAAGTGGAACATATCACTTGTCTTTTCCATTACTATGGAGATTTGTCACTCATAATGACCAAATGGTTTAATCATCAGGTGACAGATTCATTTTGTGTGTGTTTGTGATATTACTTTTGGCCATTTTTTAGGACAATGCAAGAGTTAATCCATGTATTACATCCTGAAACCAATTGCTTGTCATATATTGTTTTTTCTCCATGATTGCAGGTAAATGACAGCATTGAAAATGCTAGTATTGCTTGATTTAATAGACCCAAATTAGATAACGGTTAGACTGCAGTGTAAATTACTTGGATTGGTAATAGAATATTGTTGAGTAGTCAAAATTTGATTACACCGTGAATGATGTGTTCACTCAGCCAATTCATCTCTCAACTTAACCGTAAATATTGTTGTGGAGAAACTAACGTCTCAGGAAATATGGGTCACTTGTTTCCTCTGTTATTTCAAACTGGATTGCTGAGGATGGGTAGAATATGAGCTTGGTGATGAATAGAGAGCGATTGATGAGACATGTTATGATGAAACAAGGCACATGTGTTTTCGTCATCAAAGTCACATTCTAAGAGGCTAGCACTCGAGTACAGGAAAACTGTAGCCGCCTAACGAGAGGCGACTTGCAGTCCAAAACTGAGAAAGCGCCTGTAGGTTTATAAGTGTTTGCGTATACACATTGATGTGTTAGCACACACTTGTTACGAGTGAAAATATGGAGATGTAGGTGCAATTTTGAGGCCACTGTATTTTTCTTTCGTGGTATTTTGACGCTCCTGTAAATGTTTAATACATGCACATCAGGAGAGAGTTGAAGAGCATCCCATGATAGCTTTTATTTTCTGCCTCCTAACTTTCGTGGAATTGCATCTGTATGAACATGAAACTAAATTCCTTATATTTTACACCATTTAGATGAACAACAGTTTCAGGGAGTTATTATGAATGCACCCAGTCAAGCAACAACACCTACGCCTGTGCAAGATTCAGGCTTGTTTGAATTTGTAGTTGTTTTCCTGGAGTTGATAATGTGAGGTCTGGTTTTCTATGTTAATTAAGCCAGAATATGGTGGAATACTTTGCATTATGCATGAGTGTGTTGATCCACTGGGATGATTGCTGAATTCAATGTTGCATCAGTGCAACTGGTTCTCATCTACTTGATATGTTGAAGAATCTATCTTGTCCTTTCCTTTTAACTTATTTGGCTTTAATACTAAGAAAATAATGGTTTTATTACATTGGATGACCACATCCTTTCTCGCTATTTTGCCGTTTCCTTTTTTCTAAACTTTTTATATGATTTTCAATTGATATTGAATGACCGCTCCTACTCTTGTTCATATTGCATGTTTGCTGTCCCTGCCTTTTCCTATTGTAATACATGTTATATTTTTGCCCCATCAATATCTATTTCATCCCCACCCAATTATCTGTATTTCCTCTCCTCTCCCACTTTATCTCGTTCTTTTGTTTTGATCTTATTCACCTATCTACTCAAGATGTGAAAATATTTACACCTCCTTATATTTTACTCATAAGATCATATCTCTGAAAAAAATTCCTTTTCACCATTTCTCTCTTATACTTCTACTCTCCAGAGCTATTTTTCTCTATATTGTCTACTAACAGCGCATGAAGGAACCATCTCTAAGGGAAAACATCTTATTTCTCATTACTTCAGGTTATACTTCGCCATTCTCCTATCTCTTTGGCCTTGGATGATTGTTATTTCATAAGCTATCATTTTCATAAGACTCGCTTACATGTGCTTATCTTCTGAAGATGTGAACATATTCGTTTTCATATCTGTTTGGTTTTTCTTCAAGATTAACATTTTTCTCCCATTTTTTTGTCTCTAAATTTCTCCCTTGTGGTTTCCACTTCATTGACCTTCTCTTCTGCCTGACTTCTTTCTCCTAGCTTTTTTCTTCATCTGCATGTTATGTGAAATTCAAACTTCCATCTGTGTTTATACGATGTATAGTTTCCTCATAACATCACTTTGTTCTCTCCCTCCATCATCATCTTGCTTTTATCTCTCAAACTTTCCCCTCTCTCCTCCACTATCTCCTATCCATGCTATTCCTTTATCTTGGATTTGGAAAGCTGATATCTTGTTTCTCTTCTCCCATATACTCTAGGATGACAGCAATTTCCACCAACTGTTTCTTGTTTGGCCATGGACTAGATCTCCTGCATAGCTCACATTATCCCCCTACGTGTCAACAAAATTCATTTGTTAACCCTCGTAGTACTTAAATCACAATATTCTCCATGAGATGCCGTGTAATTTTGCTTGTGGTTTGTGCTGAAGAAATTTGCTTCAGCATGTTCGAAATTCACGAGGATGTGAAATAATTTTAGGGACGACTATTTAAGATAGAAATTCTGAGATAAGAGATGGCGATGAATGTCAAGGACAGATCCTGACTCAGAAAATGATTATTAAATTCTCTTCAGGTCAAGAACCAAATGTCAGTTTGAGTAAAATTTGAATCCGGAAACGCTCAAAGAGTGGAAGAAATAATAGAAAGAATAAGGAGAGTTGATGATTGAGTATTATGATTAGAAAATTTGATGGAGAGAATATGCATGAGAGGTACAGTATAGTGTAAATTTATGTGGGGGTTTAATTTTCGGGATTTTTGAAGTGAAATTGCTGACCTTGAATTCTAGACCCACGAAAATAATGCTCTAAAATTTGTATGAAAAGTTAGCTTGCACAGTACTTCACACATTGCGCTTTGAAGTGGCACGATAATGCTTTCAATATTTCAATTGCGTGTGTATTTACGTTTCTAATCATAATCTCCAGTAAGGTCATTCTTTCATTCTTTATAATTTTTTGGCATTTAAAAGCAGTAATCACTTTCTGTTTCTCGAAAATCTTTATTAGTCAGGTTTGGAGATCATACCCTTTTTATCCCTGCAAATTCAACACCTTACAAAAATGTTCATGGACTAACCAACCGCGATAAAATAACACTGTGAAATTATCTAGTTATACAGTACATATGGAGATGATAGGAATGAAAGGGATGCACAATACAGAGAAGGTCTAAGAGGGGGTGGATGGAAGGAGAGATATACATGTAGATAGGAAAATGGACAATTAATAATCTGAAGAATACTACAAGGATAGAAGATACATGTGGAAACCAGATTGTTTCCTTGAAAATGCATTCAAACAGGGTAGCAGGTCATTGGTATGATGATTTGCTAAGTCCACATCTACTGTAGACTGTGTGTCTCCACCAAATGGAACAAAACTGAGTGGCAGTAAGGAGATGAGAATTCGGAGACAGAGATAGCATTAAGAACTGACATAAATAGAACATTAGATAAATAGTCCGATTTTAGATGTTGATCATCAATATACATGTACATGTATAATGATAATTGTGATAACACTGACGAAGAAAAAAGAGAGGTTGAGAACGAGAGATATTGTCAGATCTGTCGCTTAGAATTCCGACTCAATTTATCACTTGAAATATATAACTCACATACATGTATGACTTATTATTCAGCTCAACACAATGTTTGTAAAAATTTGTGCCAATTTGTGGCATCAATCAGATTGATGATTGTATTTTACATTTAATGGATACTTTTTTGGATATGCAAACATCAAAAAATTAATTTGAATGATTTATGATATAGATAAAATTAAATTGATACCTTTAAATCATGAAATATATGGATTGAATAATAGTCTTTGGCTCATAATGCATAAAATGAACAGTAGAATAATTCATAGAAGATACCGTATCCATCCATCTATGTGACTATATTACGTGATAAGGATTATAAGATTTCATAGCCCGGATCACAGGCTTCCCTTGATTCTCAACGCTTGCATGGAGTGCATGAATGTGCGTGCATTCCACTCTCTCTGGATATTAAAACCCCTCTTGGGGTTGAAATGAGATCCATGACACAGAATGCAGGGCATCAGCTGTCCCCTCATCCCTCTGCCAAAGCTCTCTCTTTCTGCATCCCCCGTGTCGAGGCTGGAAATTCCTCTTCCCTCCCCGAACAATCGGCACTTGGACGTCTCAGAAGCGCTAGCTTTTGCACCAACACTTGAAGCGTGGGCAGCGACACAAGGCAATAATGAAGTGTGGATGTCTGTTGTTCTTAATGAAAGGGAAGAAAGATATGGAATAGTAGAGATGGTTATTATTAGAATACGTATGATAACAGCTGCTTTACGGATAATGGTTTCAGCCTTGTGTAACCTTCGCTATCTCTTTAGTTGGGAGATGGGATATTAGTAGGAGGATAAGATGCAGGTTTTTATCTCTCTCCTAGCTCTTTATCAAAATGGTTTGGCTAAATCACTATATTTATACATCTTACAAAGAAATTATTTTAAACAGTAATGTATTTCTATTTTCATTGGAAATAGTAAACAGGATGTAATTACTCTGCATGGCTAGTTTGCAATGTGCTAAATAGAAGGTTGATTATTGTGAAACAAAAGCATTTCACAGCAAATATTTGAAAAAATGTGCGATTCATTCACCATTTAAATATTGATGTAGGCTTTATGCTACATGGTTTGATAAACCACAAGTAATCAGGATGGGGTTCAGTAATTGAATCCGTGTGTATTCACCCAGAGGTGTTGTTCAGAAAATGTTAATCATATTTTGTCAAGCAAGCAGAATTGTATTATAATTATTTAATATTAATGCAGGATTTATGTCAAATGGTTTGATAATCCATAGTTAATCAGGATGGGGTTTATGGAGTCTTGAATATTTTTGTATGTACATTCAAAGGTAAAGTATTCAACATGATAAGTTATAAAGTCTCATAGCCAACAATAATAGAGCACAACTACTCTTTCACATTCCTAAGTTTCTGAAGATAGTTCTTGGATCAGGATCAAGTAGTTTGCATTGTTGGAAGTTTATGAAATGACCTGTTGCTCATAAAAGATTATTTGCTTAAACTTGTGAAGTACAATTGATGGTGATATATTTGGAGTATTGATTAATAAGGCTAGAATCTGACACATTTATTGATCACAATAAACATGTTCTTTGGATCTGTTTATTTACTTGCGGGTCACCAGAGTTGTTTTTCTAACCATTTTCTATCAAAGTCAACATACTAACTCAGTTGTGCTGTATTCATGCAGCTCACAATCTCGAACAAAGAAGATATCATATCGCCTTCTTGACACAGGCAAATGGGTCTTGTTAAGTGCATACGCTCATTCTGTGTCATGTATGGCTGACAATGAATATTTGAATAGGTGTCACTAATATACAGCTTGTGCGAACATGCTGTAAGTTGATGCAACTATATTGATTTCAGGGGGATAATGGAGGTACAAAAAATTGATGCTTTTAAAATGCAATGTGGCAAGAAACAAATTGGAATGAAAGAATATATATGTTTTATATCTGTATTCATGCAAATTTGGTGTTGAAGTGTTGATTAGGAGACAATTTTCGTTCTAATCCGTTAATCATCCAAATCAATTTTAATTTTGTATGTGATATGCCCCTGTTAAAGAAAGAAAAAGATGAATTGTTATCATGATGGAAGATTTTTAAGAGCTTTTTCATTTTTTTTTGCTTTTGCATTAGGTTGAATGTAAGGATTATTTTGTTTCTCAGAGTTTATACAAAGAGAAAGTCCAGTTTTTAATTGCTTATGATTCATACCCATAGCTTATGATTAAATGAATGAATGGTCTATTTGTCACTTGCATCATTTAATTATTGATCTCGTTGGGTCAATGTCACATTGTTGGAGCACTCTGATTGTCGTCATATTATCACGCACTGTTTAATAGTGTATAAAATGCAAGAAGTTGAATTTTATATGACTTGACAATGAGTCATGAGTGGGTTTTCCAATGTCATCTCATGTATGATGCAGACTCCTAGTACTACCTTTGACGCTATCCCTGCTAATGAAAAAAAAATTGATTGGATAATTGATGAATTAAAAAGGGGGAAAACAGTGCCGATACAAATTGATTAATTCATTAACTGTTTGAGTGTTCAAGGTTTTATGTGTGTTAAGGTCTAGGACGGTTCCATCTGATACAGTTTTCCTCCTTTAATATAACTATATTTCAAGTATTTTGTATTTTTTATTGAATGAAGTTGAACAAGATTATGAAATTAGCATATTACTGAAAGGAAACATGAATAAATAGATAAATGTTTGCTCATCACTTATTGCCATTATGTCCTTGTTAAAATTGTGAAAATCCAGTGAACCAGTCCATTTTATGTATTTTACTGTAGCAGCAGAAAAAAATGGCATGGCACAGATATTCCTAAGAAACGTGTCCTCCACAATAGCATCAAAAGTTATTGTTCTATCATAAATATCCAATTATTTTGAGTGTTGAAACAATTATGGATGCTGAGCAGTTTATTAATTCTAGCCTTGATATTAGGTTACAATTTAAGTCCGGGATTATAGATATCAATGACATTTATATCCCAGTTATTTGTCCAATGTCATTGCGATACGCTGGCTTATATTATGAGCATCAAAGATCTAATCATGATTGTTTTGTTGTATTTGAGTTGTTACAAACATAATTGATGAGATGTGTCACTTAAATGTTTTTCTCTACAGCTCAGTTAATTAATTGTCATAGATCTCTGTCTGTATACCATCCAATATGACTCTTGTCAAAAGATGTAATACAATGTGGATGTCCATGATGAAAAAGCTATCAGTTTCAAAGACAATTATATCTGTTAATTAAATCGAGATTGATTTGTTGACCAGATTGTGCAGAAGGGGAAAATATTATTTCCTATTTCTACCTTTGGCAAGTGTAAGTGACTTCAATAGTTTGCTTCACTTGTCAGTAGTGTGAAGTATTTACCAACTTGTCTGCGCATAGACAAATTCAACTAGTGATAGTCATGTATGCACAGACTCCTCTAAATAAAAACCCTAGCAACCCTTTTTGCAACAAGAGGCCCAAGTAGCCTTTCTGTATTTGCCAAGACACTAAGAAATTCATGAATGCGGCCGCCTAGAAAATACGATTTTCCTTTCAAGGACATCATGCCATCTACATGTAGGTTGTAGGGATGTGAGTGGGTGGGGAAAGAGAAGCTAAATTCATTTTCTGTCTTGGTTAAGGAGGACGACTTGCAAAGTTAGACACCTGCAGCTTCTAAAGTTATTCACATGTATTGATTAAAGCACAGAGCTGTCTTTCTTTCATCTTTTTTCATACTATAATCAGAGGAGTTTGCTGCAGATGAAGGTCTTTTTCATGTATTTCAAAACTTCAATAAATTATAATTCAATTTCTAAAATTTCATGACTTTGATATGGTTAGGGACTACTAGCATTGATATAGTGTTTTGAAAATTAAATTCTGTGAATGTTAAACAAGATTTTAATGTAAAAACATATCAAGCTCCCCTTCACTGTGCAGGCTAAAGGGTAGGCCTACTTCATGTTCAAGCCAATATTAATTCAAATAGTGTATCTTATTATGAAATTATAATGAATGAATTGCGACTCTCGACAAACTCCCCGTTTACAATATAGCAGTAGAAAAATAGGCCTGAATTGTAGGTGTAATACCAACTACATTGTAGGACACTTTCACATCCCTTTGATGAGGCTTAAAACTGTTGGTCAATATGTCCCCTAACCACAGACTTGTTTCCTTACAATGTAGCTGCCAAGGATTATCATCTAATAAGATGACAACTAATTGCATTTTTAAATGACTCCTTGCTTTTCTTCAATCCATAGATCGGTCAGTAGACATGGACAACGAGAGCGATGACGATGACGACTCATACTCGTCTGATCAGGAGAATAGCGACAGCGGTGAGAACATGGTGGGAGGCCAGGTGAGAACCCAGCTGCATGCCCACCAGCTCCCTTGGAACGTGAGTCTTGTCTAAACACCCTGCCCTCACTGCAGTGTGAATGCTTTCTTTATTTATTATATCAATATTATCTGTGTTGTCAGCTCAGTGCAAGAAGGGCATTAGGCAGTCCTAATGGACTCAAGTGCACACCAGGTGCCAATTTTAACATTTTCTTCTGTCAAGATGCTCATGAAACAATTATTTTGATTGGTGCATGCTGATCAGGTGCAACTTTCCCTTAGTTGCAACTTTCCAGTATTAACACAGCTAATAGATATACTGGGATATATGATCAGAAAATTAGATGACCTATTTCCTGCTTGGAGCAAAAAGGTTGTTTGCACTTTCTGATTTTATACATTGTCACTTTTTAAAGGTAATCCAAAGTTCATAGTACTCACAATATTCTTTGTAATGGGGAATAATGACTTGACTACATGTAGGGGCCAACATTAAATATGTAATCTTGGGTGAATGGAGTTGATGAAGTCTCTGCCAGGGAAAATTTATAAACATGTGGAAGGCAGGCATAAATAATGTGGCTTGAATGAGAAATTTCAATTGACATTCAGTTGATTTATTGAAAATGTTCAGAGTCCTTGTTCAAAGGTCAAGTAAATACACCCATGCATGTAACAATATGGGGGACAGTCTCTAGCCATGAATTATCAATAATAGAAATGCCCTTTTTGCACTGAGCATGCTATTTTTATTTGTAAGTCATGTTTTTTTCTTTAACCATCCCCAGCCCTGCTGTAGGGGTCTTGCAGTTTAGAAAAATACAAGAAATTAAATCTTCCACAGGAATTGACGTCTTACGCCCCCTCAATGAATTGCTCAACAAAAAAGAGCAATACCCTTTATGGCAGTGAGACAGATGTCAATGAATTATAGATTCTGTGATCGATGGCTTGACAAAAATACATAATTTCATTCCTGCAGCCTACTCCATTACAGGCATGCCTCAGGTGACACTCCTATCAGATAAACACTTCATAAGATCTTCATATTGCTCCTCAAAATGGAGCTCAACAAATTAAAGTGGAATAAAAAATGAACCTGGTGCACTTGCAATATCAAATTGCGTTGACTTTTCGATCAACTCTTTTGGGATTATTGTCTCCTTTGATACCAGTATCTGCAAGAACCCCTGGTCCATTAGTGCTCAAAAAGTTATGAAATTTACCTCAGCTATTTTGCACACTTTCCAAGAAAATTATTAATAGAACCAAAGGTAGATCAAAATGGTTGGTAGACTTTGATGTATTTTCTAATTTCAATTGTGTTTTTTAATTTGTTAAAGCTTGAATAAGGAACCATTACTGAGCACTATTGGGTTTGATAGAAAAGTTTTCCTCTTGTCTGCATTGTTTGTTGTGACACTGGTTATTTACCATCAATAATTTTGTCTTTGCTTGATAGAAGTGTATAGAGATCCAAAATAGTAATTCCCCATGGTTTTATGATTGGCATTATCGTGAAAGCTGTTCATCAAATTTTGAAAAATTAACCCCATGTTGTTGTGATTATTTTGTGGTCATCAAACTGTGAATTGATATAAGAAAGTTTAATCTTTACCCTTTGCCATGTCATTATCAAGATTTGTTGTAATTTGATTCTTTTGTATCCTGCAGACGTCCAATTACTTAATTGTGCCACCCTTAGAAAAAAAATGCAAGAACCCATTACCCAATTTTGTTTCCCCTTTTTGCTCCTGCATTTTATAGTGAACCTGTCAGAAAAGGCTGTCCCCAGTTGTAGTATGACATTTGAAATGCAAGTTATTCTGATATTGAATAATTGTTCTGGGAATCTTCTTAATGAAATCATTGCAAATGCATGAAACCAGTGCTTAATTGCTTTTTCACTAGAGAAGACAAAATGTACTTTATGAAATCTAAGAGTTAGATTTTAAAGGTGGAATTTAATACTGTATATTTTCTCATCGCGCTTGCAAAGCCAAAGTAGTATTTTTCCTCGAGTGACTTTTGAGATTCTAATGTCATTTGTTATTTCCTTTTTCCTCAAATTCTTCTTTCTTTTCTCCTTCTTCTACTTTTCCTTTCTTCGTATTTTCTGTCTTTTCTCCCTTTCCCCTACTTCTCATCATCCTCTCTTTCCCCCTCATCCTAGATCTAAACACTTCTTCTTCTCCTCTCAATTACTCTTATCTATATCTCTTTTCTTGCTAATTGTAGGACTGTCCTCTTTCTAATGTACATATTACTTTTCATTTCCAGTAATTTTAGCGTAAAATTCGCATCTATGTAAGATATTGATTTGATTATTTTATGTCTTGCTTGTAAACAAAATGTTATTAGTCCTCTGACTTTTATTTTGTACTTTGATGATTATGATTTTAATAAACCTGAATTGAATTGAATTGAATTGAAAAAAAAGACAACGCAACCTCCTGTTGATGAGACCTCTGTCATAAAGTGAAGTACCAGAATGGCTCTATATGTTCCTCATCAGATGAATTCTGAGCATTTCTCTTTTTTTGGGCGGGGGGAGGGATGGTCTAGCACTGAGAGGAACATGTAGGTCTTGATAATAGGTGGAAAGATTAACAGAGAGCAAATTTTGCAACTTAAAGCAATCTTTTTCTTTTTTTATCCAAATCTGTCAGAGTTTACTTTTTGAAAAGTCATGCAGACTTCTATGCCTTTTATCAGCCAGCGCCATAAATTAATTTTTTTCTCAATCATATCAAGCTCAGAAAGCAAACAATTTTTCTTGTGTTTGGTAGCGAGATGATAAATTATTGTGAATGTGAAACCCTTTTTTCTCTCTCTTATGATGCCTTTCTTCTATTTAAAAGTGCATTGCAACTTAAATGATTTGCAAAAATTGATATCAATCTGACTCTAAACACAAAATGTACCAACAAACTGATAACTGAATTAGTTGACCGAATACCATTTGTGGTCAATTGATGTCCATGAATAATCAATTCATACAAATGATTTCATTTTAAAGTAAAATACTCGTGTTAGCTTTCCCCTAGTTCCAGTATTGCCATAATCCGGTTCAGTATTATAGTGATTAATATTATATCTCAATCTTGAATGTTGTCTGTCAATAACAGTTTGTTTAGCCTGAGGCATACATATATTATTTTGTGTAACATATTTTTTGTTGGTGTTGCTGCCTCCATAAACAGTACCGTACATATACATGTATGTACATAGAGCATTCATAGTAAGTGTCACAAGTTGACTAGTCACAAGTGTCACTTTAAAAAAATTAACATCGAAAGAAATATTTATTTAGTAAACCAACAATATGTTTATGTTATTATTTTGAAGCAACATTGATAAAGTAATTGTTCTTAAATTATGCTTCCCAAGACATTTGATTGCTTTGACCTTACTTGTGTGACATTTACATTGGATGGCTACCCTGCCACTGTTTTATAATTTGTTAAAAACATGCTGTTCGAAACTTGCAGTAAGTGACTGTGCAGTCCTTTTAAAATTGTTTGGTACAGGTTGTATATAAACCCTTGTCTTTCTTTGCTGTGATCGTGTGATCCCCCAAGTTTTAGTTAGTTTAGTTGACCTTTGTGAAACTCAATGATCGTGCCAAAAATACATTGTTGCTTTAGAATCCATATTCTGTGAGATACCATGCATGATTCCTCGATGGAACCCATTTTATTTGTTTTTTAAGCAAAAAGAATTTTTATTTTCTAATTCATATTAAAGAATGATACTTTGCATTGTATGTGGCTCAGTAGACAAATTATTACAACATATTTTGGATGTCTAAAGATTAATTTGTACACTGTAAATTTCTCTGAATTTCCTTACTCAACCAAACCAATGACAATATTTTAATTATAAACTTGCACACCTGAACAAATTTATCTCCAACAAATTTGACAAATATGCAGTTTGATGCTTACATTTGCAATATGTAGCCGGAATGTAAAATCATTTGTTACATGTACATAATTATGTTTTTGAAATATTTGTTGAATATTGAATTCATAGCCATTTCAAAGAAATTACCCAAATTTGATCCATAAAATATAAACTCAAACTGAATATCAATGCAGAATCAGAAAATGTGTAACATCGGTATTGTGCTTGTTTCTAGCATCCAAAAGACCTGATTAAGCATTCTTATTTATAATATGGCAGATATGATTTTTCATACTGTGTCTTCAGAAATAATGATGCTACTTTTTTGTTGAACACTGATTGATAAGATGTACATTAATCACAACTTTTATGACAAATGTGTTGCAATCTTGAAAACAATATCTCAGGTTTTAGCCACTTATGTGGAACAGCAAATCTTTGGAAAGATTCAGGACTTTCATTAGAATGAATAGCATATTCAGACTTGACATGTTTTTCCATATGAGAGTACCTTGTTTCTCTATTGTGTCATACAACTCTCCGCATCCAGAAAAGAGGCAGGTACAAGCAGTCTTTATATTTTAAAGGAAATATTAATTATTACATAACATACTTCTATATTATGAAAACACAATATTAATGTGTTTAGTGTTTAATCATACTGTATAGATCATTGTCATACTCTAAAAAGAATTATTATCTTTCTTTCAACTATACTCATAATTTTCTCTTATAAAGCGTCCATATGTTAAAGTAATAGCATTTGAGTTATAGTGAATAGTGGCCATACATGTAGTTTCTCCTTTGGGCTTTGCAAATTATTCTGGAAGTAATCGTATTACGAAGCCTATCTCTATCAGCCCTCCTCACCCTTTTATAATTCTTTCGCGGTTGTCCACTTAACATAATTTTCTGGGCTGACCCATCACTTCCTGAGTGGATAATATTGATGATGCTGAGTTGCTAAGGGATAGTGGCCATTGGTCAAGTATTGGACAGTTGGTTGGCCAGGTCAAGGCATTTATCACATTTGCATCATTATTAGATTTAGCTATCGATTTACAAGCTTTCGACATACTATGCCTTCACATGTATGATGCAAATATAGTGCTGCAGTATGGTTTACAAGGTTACAGGATCAAATTTCCACCCCTAGAATTTTATTGAATCAGCCATGTACAGTACATGCTCAAAAATCATGTGTGAGTATGTCTTAAGCAATGGATTTTTACAAACTTTGGAATGTTTTAATATCATAATGAAAAATCTACTAAATATGCTGGAAGGTCGTCTGAAGGTCTAGATATTTTTACCAGAATGCATGTTTTATGATTGCAGAATTTCCCCATATCAATGATGTTGGTGTATTTGCAGATTGATTTATATTAAAAAAAAAACAACTTAATAATATGAAGGGTGAACAATCAATTTATGCCAAAATGATTTTAATTCCTGCTTATTGCAATTAGTAAAGATTTGTAGTTTACTTATCGATTATTCATCATTTTTCTTGTATAATTGTTTCACAAATTGATGCTAACTCCATTTTATACATGTATTACAAGCTTCCATTAGCTTTTATTAAAAACTCCTTTCATCATATTCCTCATTAACAAATGTGTTAGAGAAATAAATGTGCATTCCAGTCCCTGTTTTCAGTTTCAGCACTATTTCAATTGTGTTCTGTGGATCTATCCAAAAAAGACAAAGCCTTCGAGTATGCCTATAGACTCATTAGAAATCCATAGATTTAGTTGAAGGTTTCCTCAAATATTGCAAGGGATTGAGATTATTCTCCAATTATTCATTTTTAACCAGATTTGGACAAACTGATCAACCATCTCAAGGCATTATCAAAATAGTTTCAAATTATTAAAAAATTGGAATCACATCAACAGCCCAAAAATTGTATAACCATGATATCAACCTACTTGTTAAGGATATAATTTTGTATACATGTACTTCAGTTTCCATTTCAGGCTTTGTTTAGCATACCCAATTTACAATCCTTTCTTGTGAACATTCATTTATAGGAGTTTTGTCTAATTCTCTTAGAAATCAAATTCCATCTGACCCAAGATAACATTTTGGAAGTTATTGCTTAGTAACATCATCTGAACATATTTCATTAGTACTCATTACCAATGATAAAATATGAATTTTGTTGCCTTCAAATCCTCTCTAATAGATAGTTTCGATCGTGTTCCTCTTTCATTTTGACTTGACATATGACAGATAGTAGATTTACATATTAATAGGTCAATTTATTGTTGAATAGTTTTACCATTACATGTATATGACACTTCAGTTTCAGAACAACACTCGTGATGTACAACTGTTAGCACTGTAATATGGAGAAATTATTATTTCGTAATATGAGAGATGTGTGGAGAGCATCAATCCCGAGGGAGATTTTACTTCTGAATTGCCGGCTTTTCTGATCCTCATCAATGATTCATTTATTTTAAATTTGCATATAGATGAAAATTTCTACTATGTGAAACTTGTTATTTTTCCTACACTTTACATGTAATTGTAAAGAAATTTGTGAGAATAAAAGATGTATAATGTGAAATTGCTAGGCTGCAAGCCTTGTGATAAGGTAAAATTATTTCTGAGAAATTGACTAATGAATTAAATCACTTTTATTTGTACTACAAATATGTTGGAGATAAAGGCAAATAAAATTTTATTAATAGAGGATATTTAAAGGTTGACATTTCATAGTGATTCATACGCTTTCCACTATTAATTCCTATTGAGTGTTCTGCTTCATTTACGATTTCCCTTTGCTCAAGTAGTCAGATCAATTAGTCATGCTATCAGTAGATGGGTCGCAAGGTGGGTGTATTGCATTGTCAAGCAGTTCATTTGACTTCTAAACCATCATTCCAGGATATGTTGGTATTCATGCAGTTCCGATTGTTTGACATAGTCATTGTTACCATGGGAGATATATTAATTTATGGCTGAGTGGATAAACTTCTCTTTTCATGGCTAAGTTCAAGAAAAGGCCCCCTTTTCACACGTATGCATACCACGAACTGGGTGAACTCGATTCAGGGTGAACCCAAGAGCAAAACTGACTCAAAAGCAATGAGATTGCAATATCATTTCTTTTGTTAATTATTATTATACCACCTGGGGTAATATTTGTGAGTTTATTACATTTAATGTCCTTTTGAACCGCCACTGGGGTAATCGTTCGAGATGATATTGGTTTATACACACCACAGGGTGGTTCATTAACTCAATGCTTGGCCAAAAGTTGCATTTTGTGACAAGTTGGGTCAATTTTTTTTCTAGCCAGAATTCAATATCTCATTTAATATATCTAGATTCATGCATATCTCCAGAATTTAATCAACTGATGCAGAAAATAGCATGAATGTTGTGACGAAAGAAGATCATTCAATGAAAGATAAGAGTAGTCAGTAAGTTTTGATCATACATTATACATGTACATCTTCTTTGTGAGGAGATGTGTGAGGTTGTGTTTTTAGGTGCATGGATTTAGGTTTTTATATGCCAGTCGCCGCAGCTCTTATGCCATTTCGTAGCCATAATACATCTTGGCAGTGGGTGGCACCGATTTAATCTCTCCCCAAATTAAATCTCCTTTCATTTATTCATTGATGACCAGTTGCTCTTGTATGACTCATCAACCTCCTTGAGTAGAAATAGGCTATTGACTGTATTGGCAGTTTTCACAATACCAAACATTAATTTCACAAATGTTTAGTTTCTTAGAATTAATCGTCTTCATGGCCATAACAGATTTCAAGGGCTTCAGGATGTCACAAATCCATCCGGAGGAAATTCTGTCAATTAGTGCTTTCTCTATGACTTCCCCTTGACCGATTCTCTTATTGTACAAGTCAGCATCTTGTGTACATCTGGATAGTACCGTTAGTGGGATGGGGAATTGTACTTGTCTCAAGGTATCTGAAGCTTGTCTTTCAAAATAATAGTTAAATTGCCGGTTCGTCCATTTAAATCCCCTCCTGATACAATCCAATAGTTATATACCCTTTATATTTGATTGCGCATATCATCTAATTTTGTGGAGGTTTATCTGAAAATGGTGTGAGGGACTTCATCATCCTTCATCCTGTCTTTTATGTCCTTCTATCGTGATGGAATAATGCGATGAGTACAGTCTGGCAGGCAGATGTCGCCTTTCATTAAGGGACCATTAAGCGTTATCAAATCAGTTGGATTGGATAATCTGATGAGAGCCAGAAGGGTATAGATCACACTGTTTTGCATAAATGGTTCCCTTTTCATTTTCCCACGTATATCAAACTAAGAAAATTTGCCATCTGAGCTTTTTACACAATAATTTTTATTGTTGTCGGACTGACATGATAGCTCCTTTCTCGGATCTTTACTGTTCAGGTATTACTTACAATGATGTATTAACCTATTGACTATATTGACTACTAAATTTAGTAATTTCCAAAGACTTTATACAGAGACCATCTGGTTCTCGTTGTCAATGAGATAACCCCGATTGTCATTGAGTTTGTTTTTTAAAAATGTCAATACACCTATTGCTTTGACATAGTATACATTCAACATTAAACAAATTCTATTATTCACAATGTGAATTTGTAATCACTTGTAACAAATATGTGTAAAGGTAATTATGTTCAAGTATGCAGATGACCACTGTACACCACATTGTATTACTATGCACTGCTAATGAGTGGGCTTTTCCAACGAAAAAAATGAACAGTAAAACTTTCTAATATTACTGAGTTCCTCAGGACCAGAAAATTTACCTCTCTTTATTTTGTACTTAGCTATATCATGGCCAAAATACAAAAAAAAATACAAAGATATGGGACCAGGACACTTGCTTCGTTGTAAGGAAAGTTTTTAATATGATTACACTCATGAGTCCTCTTGTTCGAATAAAATTGAATTGTAATGAGGGTCCATTGTATTAGATAGAGAATGCATGATTTGTCTTTTCAGGATCTTCTTGGGGAAGGTGAAGAGGAACATGAACCAGGGAGGAAAGGAAACAAGATTCACAATGCAACCAGGGTAAGAATAACTTTCATATCAAGAAAAGGATACTTTCAATGTTAGCAGAGATGTTAATAATTTTTATTAATCTGTACATGCAATAAATTTACATTAGAATTTGATACTTTCACAGCTTTCATCCTAAATTGATGGCTGAGATCATGGTCTTTATCTCTCACTTTTGTTGATGTGTTTCATTGTTTACATTCTTATTTTGCCTTGTGCATATTCTGGCATGGTTGGCATCTCTGCTCCAATTATGTCCCTGTGCAATGTCCCCGAGTCATTGAAGATGAAAGGAATTCATTATTACCCCAGTCTCCCATAAATGGGATGAGCGATAATGTTCTTTTTCTAATTATCCAAAGGATTTGCGGCCAAATTACCTTGTGAGTTCTGGAGGGAATTATAGAGGAATTGATGAGTCTCTAGTTTTCTTTGGATGAAGGCACAAATGCATTGTAGTTACCTTCATCCTGTGTTCATTTCTATCTATTCTCTCTTTCTCACTTTCTATGCTCTTTCCCTCTCCTCTTTTCTTTCTTATCCTTCTTTCTTTCCAATTCCTTAATTTATATTGCATTTCCTTTCTTTTGAATTAATATTTAACTCTTTTAATTCTTGTTCCCATGCTTGTGAAACAAATGCCCTGACCCAGTTTCCCTCTGATCGTTTTCTCTTGTATCCCCCAAACAGCACATAAGCATATAAAAACTCACATAAGTAAAAGCAACAACTAAAAAGGGTTACTTGTTCTGTTCTATTACGAGTTATATGAAAAATTGCTCATCCTTTTAAAAGAATTTCATCCACTATAATAAGCATAAGTACCCTCAATTTCCCTGAGGAGTGTGGAGTGAATTTGTGGAGTGTCATGAAGAAATTTATGTAATATGTCCCAAGGGATTCGGCATAGACTGTTCAGCTTCATTTAGGATAAATGACCCGATACATTCCGCTGTCCGTATTAATGAGATTGTTTTCTGGTTCAAGATGGTTCAATTTATTTCTTTTATTGTGGAATTGGTGAGATGCTTGAATATTGCTTATGATAATTTTTTCTGTGATGTCAGCCCATACTATATTTTCAAAATGTAATGCAAAGATATTTTTGTTCATGAATAATTTAAGGGAAGAAGAAGTTAAAAACTCTGCATGATTGTTTAAAGCAAAAGTTTTTTCTTATCTCAAATATACATGATAACCTTGTCCTTCTCGACTCACATTTTCATCTAGTATTATCATTTTTTTTGGGGGGGGGGGAATAATGGATGGTCAAGCTATCATCATAGAAACCAAAATGGTGGAGTCAAATTACACCTTAGGAGGAGAATCAAATGAAATTTGAACTTGGTAAACACAGTGGCCTTGAAGCGTAGGCCTACATGGATTTATGAATCCAAATATAACTGGCGCAAAGAATGCTTTACAAGATGCTGCATCCTAGATTTGCTAAACCCTTTGACGTACAAAAGTCATGGTTAAAGTTGGCCTTGATAACTACTCTGAAAATAAAGTGCAGGAAGTTATTCTCACAATTCAATTGTTCACTTTTTTTAAGAAGAAAACATGATAACCTTGAGATTTGTGCATGTAAGCGATGTTAAGAGGAGAAAGTTGATTCCCCATTCCATAGTTCTAATGATGGAGTAGGTGTGGGAGGGGGCGGGAGCTTGAACAATGTCTCGTATATTTAGTAATGGGAAATTAAAATGACAGATGAAATGGGATCTCTAGATAGAAATGTGTATTGTTGCATTACCAATTATACTATACTACAAGCTTCTATTCAGGAGACATTAGCTCATGTTTGGCAATATTTTGATGTGCCGAGATTTTTATGTAAAGTAAATGTTAATGTGTATTTTAAAAAAATGAAAAAGATATCAATTTATATAGGTTTAGATTTTGTGCTCGACCATGGTGATTATAATTGAAGAGAGCTAATAAACTTTTGATCTATTTCTGAAATGTCCAATGATATCATATTTTTGTTCTTAATTTTGTAGCAACGGAACTTCAAACAGAAATTCATTGCTCTGCTACGAAAGTTCAAGGTGGCGAGTGATGAGAGTGACACGGAACCGTATCCATTTGAGGATCAGGACCAGACTCCAATTGATGAGGACTTCCTGTATGATGATCTGAGTCTCATCAATTACAGCGACAGTGGACCTGATATGGACCCGGATGAGATGAGCATAGAGTCAACACCGAAACCTGTCTTGAGGTGAATGCTTCCCCCCTTTTTTTGTTTTAATATATATAGCTACAGGTGTCCATTGAATATTAATGGTTATTGCCCATCTGTCTTTTCTTTGCAAATCTCAATAAAAATTCCTATGAACCTCTGAGATTTGATAATAAATACTAGATGATGAATTTTCAGAAATGCCATCTGTGTTGTGCCTCATAAAGCTGTTTGTAGATCTATGAATGACTCTATGTACGACTGTTAACCCTTGCCTACGCTCAATGATAATCCCTGTCGCAGAATCGCACCTTAGAAATGGTCACCAGTCTTTCGTAGAGTCATTTGTAAATTAGGAACAGCTTTATGAAATGCAGCCCTGGTACAGGATGTCAACTAGATAACAAACTGAAATGTGAATAACCAAACAGCTGAACCAAATGTTTTCTTGCAAGAACATTTTTTGCTCAATTATTCAAAATTTTAAGAAATTATTCACTGAATTCACATACAGTATATGTATTGACACATCTCCTCAATATCCCAGAATGGTTTGCAATTCTGCATTTTATGTACTTTTGCCAGACTTTTTATTAAGATTTGTTTCTTGTTACTGTTTTATGGTATTACTAAACTTCCTGAAGATATTCTTGCCATTTAATTCTTTATGCTGTTTGTTGCTATGCAGGCCATTCTTCTCGCAAGGCATCCCCACGTCAAGCTCAATGGCTGAAGATATGGAGCATGTGGGAGCATCGGATCCCTCGCCAGACAATAGCCAGGATACGGTCAAGCATACACAGGTCAGTAACAATGTCCAGGAATATTTTTGTCATTTTAATACTATCCTTGAACTATTGTATTGATAATGGTAATCATCGTTGTGTTTTAGAATGCTTTTGATTGAAGATTATAAAAAATTATGTTTTTTTTTTTTTTTTTTTACAAAACTGCACCAAATTATGCATGAAAAAAAATAAGGGATTCATAAGTTTCTTCTTCAAAACCCATTCTCATCTATCCATATCTAGGATTTCTATACTAAAGATGCAAGCATGGAAGAGCTGACCATTCCCAACGACACCGAAAATGATGAGAACACCCACACCACCAGAACTGACCAGCACCGGCGGCAGGGCAGCAACGGCAGCTCCCACAGCGCCACTGATGCTAACAAGAACCCTGTCCCCCACCAGCAAAATGGGGAACGAAACCTGCTACCCCAGTCAGGATCCCAGACAGGTGCACTGGGAGCAGCGGCAGCCAGGGAAGTGGGGTACAAGAGGAGTAGTAGCATGGGTAGGGAGATGAAAGTAGCTGGAGGGACAAGGGATGGAGAGCATCGGAGGAACAAGTCAGCGGAACGCTCCAATAGCTTAGGGACAGGCGACAAAAAGGTAAGATATATGCACGCTTCTGTTCTGATGTTGGAAACTGGCAAAAAATTATTTTGCAGGAGGGGGGATTACTCAATATTAATTCCAGAAATCACAAATCCATCAAAAGCCGTTATGAAATTTCTAATCGCTTGAAATAAGAGTAAGATCTACCTTGGAAAGGTACAGAATGTTGCCAAGAGAATAAATGTATTTCAAATAAATATTTTGCCTATTTTTTCCAAAATATTATTATGATTTTGTAAAATGTCCCCCCCCCAAACTCAGTTTAAAGAACAATAAACTAACCTAAAATACAAGATGCAATAGTCATGCAGTTGAATGGTCATAGTCTTCTTTTCACAAAGTATGGGAATTGATGATGTATTAGACACTCAACGCATCAAGAGTTAAATGTTGAAGTCCCTCTGCATTATTATTTACAAGAAATGTAGATCAATATTCGTTTGAACATTTGCCACAACTTTCTCCATTTTTTTTTAAATTTATAAACTCAATAGATATTAAAGTAAGTTTAGATAATAATTTAGGAATATCCTATTCAATTTGACAGAAGCCAAAACTGCCAATTACTGAACAGCTGTCTGAGTTATGGGTGACAGATGAAACAACTCCAGAGAAGATCCTTCTTGTTAACATCTCAGAGAAACATGGACAGGTAAGCCTACTTCCTTTATCATTCCTTCTCATTACTTCCTTCATCAAATCATGAATGCCTTTTCATGGTGCTGCCAACTTCCTGGATTGTGTTTTAGAATGCTGTCCATTGATCTGATCGCAGAGATATCGTTTTCTCGCTTACTAATTCAATGACATGTTACTAATGATTTCAATGGAGATACTATTACAGTTTTCATATTAGTTTACATTATAGTTACAAGTTTTGATATCTACATTTATAGCCTCATCTATTTATAAAAACGAGACAGTACTTTGCAAGACAGTTTTTGGTCCGTCATCACTGATATTTAAAGATTAATTGATGAGATTAATTTGACTAAGTAGTATTTGACGAAGTAGATCTGAGTTGATAACTTATTTGGGAAAAGAGTATGATGTTATCAATCATGGATCAAAGCATATAATGAGAATCAGAAACATGAACTGTAATGTGGGAATGTATGGTGCTGTCACATTAATTCGCGCATCATATTAATTCGTGCATCTTATGAAATCGATGAAATATTGCAAATCTGACATCACCATCGTAAAGAGCGTTGTTTATTTGCCTAAATTGGAAATTTTCTTAGCAAAAGGACCGAAAACAATGAAAATATTACCAAGAGATCGGCAGATTTGCTTGCATTTGCAGAAAAACACAGGTCGTGCGACACTGAAGTGAATCCTTCCCATTTTCAGACAGAAATCATCAAATTTATAAGTAAGCAGACATACCATTCGATTCCTTGATATTTTGTGGTCAAGCTACTGTAAATTTTGCATCTTAGATGGAAGCAATTTTATGGTAAATCTTGTTCAAAACGGGGCATACGAATTTATGTCACACAATTTGTTGACAATTCTCGCCATTTTCCGGCATGGAGCGATGCGATCGTTTCATCAATAGAATTTTGATATCGCGATATCTCCGTGATTCTTTCGTGGATTAATTTTATTTTGGGAAATATTTAAAGCCTGAAATATCTAGTTTCATTTCGTGCCAAGATGTAAAAAAATAATTTTGTATTTTAGGAGAAATATTGTGCTAAGTACCACGATCCAAAAATGCTCTAGAAAAAGGATACGAATTATTGTTACCCCATCATACATTAATGCCATTGGTGTGACCGCTGTCCCACCCTTCTGCACAATGTATTTGATAATGAAACACATTTCACAGCACAAATCCAATAGAATTATATCTTGAATCTGCGCCATTGCATGAAGGTTCTCCCAGAGTAGTTACTTATATTAGCAAGAATATTTTCTTTTTAATCCATGCGAGCGGACATATGATCTAGCCATTGTCCTGCATTAACTCTCCAAAATCTTTCATGACATCAAGCGTAGATATTTGGCATTAATAGCCACTGTCATATAACTGGCAAGCATTTGATCAAGGATAACCATCCAACTTCTGTCCATTGTCAAATTGACCATTGATTGAGCCTTGCCTTCAGTGTTTTCTGCCTGATAAGCCTTTTCTTTTTGGCAGATAGTCCTCATTCATTAATCTTATTTCATTGTAAAGTCTTCTTTCTGACTTAATACTGATAATGAATTGCCATTAACGGTGGTAAAACCTGTACGATTCATTGTCTTTTAATACATTTTTACCTAGTATTATTTTATATTAATCAAAACAACGGCATACTAAAATTAAAAATTGATGAATGCAATATTTTCTACAGTGAAATACAAATTACCACCTGGTTTAGAAAGTAAAAAGACTTTTGCTGATAATTTTTTTCCATAAATCATTATGATCACCCCTTTAAGCTTTAGTGATGCAAAATGATTTTACTCTATACTGTATAACAGTGCATTGTATGATAATGATTGGAACTGTGATTGTCAAATTGGTGACCCAACAATTGCTCCGGCGACAATGGCTCCTGTTCATTTTTCTGGCTAGGAGTAGGGTTAGGGTAAGGGTTATGATAGGGTTTATGATTCAGAATGATGTCAAGATTAGGATTAGGGTTAGGGTTAGGTTTGGGATTAGGTTTGACATTAGGCTTACTGTGTCAGTTTTTTGCCGGAGCAATTGTCGCCGGAGCATTTGTCATGGAACCGTCAAATTAGCTCCTGTTCGTATGTACATGTATGGGTGAATTTGTGTTGCTTTAATTCTCTGATATATTAACACAAGGTCCATACCTGATGTCAATGCTGTTACAAATAGATAAGCCAGCATTAATCATTTCCTCGTCTCAATGTTAAATCAATTACCTCATGAATTCCAAGAGATGAGGTTTTTCCTAAGTTCATGGCTAGGTTAGGTTGAAGGAGGAGAAAAGAGACACATCCATAATTGGATGAGATCATGTTATTAAGTTCCCCTAAGCTAGTAAATGTGAAGAGACATTCTGAATTGATTCCATGTTTTGGGTAACCTCTAATCAAGCCAGCATCAGGTATGTGAAAGTGGAAATTGTAAGATGGTGTAAATTTTGGCTTCAATGGCTCTGGCCGTAGCCGAGGCTTTGGCTTTGGCTCTGGCTCTGGATACTTTCACCTTTTTTTTTTTAGTTTTAAAGCTGATGATTAATCTTATTTGACTGTGTATTGAGCAATAACATGCAAGTGTAATGGTATTAGTATCTACATGTAGGACAATGAATGTCAGTATTGATATGAACTATAAATGTTGTTATGACCCTTCTCACATCCTTGAACTTTGTTCTCTCAGATTAGGAGCATTATCCTTTTCTTGTTTAATTGTCTGCCATTCTATTTTGATATGAGACTTCTTGATTTTTTATTTACCTTTGTTAAGCTTTTGTGAGATTTCAATGAGAACATTATTAAACTTTTATCTTGTCTGTTTAACATGAACTTGAGGATTCATCTAGTACTCATAAAGCATTTGATTATGTTTGTTCTAAATTCCTCTATAGGTTCATGATAAATACATGGACAAGTATTTACTTGAAATCTGAATAGCACCCTTTGCACAGAATAGGACACTTGTGATTGTAATACAAAGTAAGATATTACATTAATTGTTGTTTGATTTTTTAGGGTTACATATTTTATAAAATGCAGGCCCTTTTCCCCTCAGAAGTATTTTTACTAGTGAGGGATTATATACCTTTATGATTTAAAAGAAATATAGTATATATCTTCTATTATCTTAATTTTAAGTTTGTTCTTGTTTATCCTCTAGTAGAATATTGGCTATACCTTTATCTTTTAACATGGATACCTTTTTATATCTCTCTCTACAGTTCATTTCCCAGTGCTTACAAGGGACGCGGATAAGCATTGTCACAACAAGCACAACAGCTGATGTAGAAACCACTATTAATTTCATTGTCCACAAAATACAGAAATTGTAAGTTTACTTTAGTTTCAGACACTTTAAGGGGGTATACTGTGAGAGTTGTTTGTGAATGTCAGTGCTGTTGTCAGTGCTGAAGAATGTTTGTGGTACATGTATATTTTTTTACTGAAAAATACAAGTTAAAAAATAGATAGAGAAAACGTCTTATGATTAATTGTGATTTTGCGATTTTTTTTATCCTAATATATCCCAAAATTCTGAATATTTTACGATTGATATTGCTTGTACGTGTATGGCACAAAGAGGTGTAATTCTTTAGTGACAGATATTAACTGATTTCAATGGATATAATTGTTTTTGTATCAAAAGTTGGTATGCGAGATATTTAGATTCAATTCATTTTGATTCTGTGATTCCGAATATCAGACATAAATTGACACTCACTAATTAGCGCTTGTAATTATTTCATATTAGGGATATAAACCATCATCTCCATTCGTCATAGTCCTGATTGGATTTCTTTTGAATCATCATGCCTTTCTAGAATGTCAAGGATGATTTCATTCACGGTTGAATGAGGAATTCAATCAAATTAAGAATTGATATGAAAGATGTGTTGACAGATAATGGATTAGTTTATTGATAGATGAGACAATGGGATAAATGCATTGACAGGCCGGTTGTTGATGGTATGCAGTAAATCAATTTATTTCATCAAGCAGTGATAAGAAGTATCATAAAATGTAACTTATTAGATCTGTCAATTCCAGTGTGAATCGTGTCTTGTAATTTGTGTATTTCTCCTTTTTATCTGAAACCCAGGATGTATTTTGAATATATCAGAGCCTGTAAAAGAAAAAGCTTTAGAAGGAGTCACAGTCCTTTATCTCTACTCTCTATATGGTCTTCAGTGAACTTGTAGACTTGAGTGGTGTTTTGCTAAGTTACAAATGGCTTTAAGAATGACTCTATGAATGACTGGTATCAGCAGTTCTTCTAATGAATGTTTGCAAAGTTTACAAGTATAACTCTCAATAACATACAGTATTTCATGAAGTCGATCTGAAAGACTTGATGGAGCGTCACACTGAAGCCCAGGATTGGCTATGTAAAAATTTAATGTTAAAAATATTTTCTAAAGCTTTCTACATATATTTACACAATACATTCCTCTTTCTTTCAATGATATAGCTGTAACCAGAATGCACGAGTGTTGTCACCTATCAAGATAGGTGTCTGTGGGAGTGACAAGTACATTGGTGCCGTCCTCAAGCCATATGTTGAACAGTTCTCTGCCAAGTCATCAGAATGGCTCAACTATATCAAGTTCTATATTGTACCAACAGGTAGGGAATAATCATCAGAATATGAAGAGCATATACTTGCATAAAATGTCAATTTTTAAGATTTTCTAATGTCTATGAAAAACTCAATATTTAGTACTCAATAATTCCTTCTTAATTGTTATGATAGACTTAGAAACTCAATTTACAATACAAGATGAATCATTGGGTGGTATTAATGACTGAAATTTTTATTGAAAATGGATCTAAATCCTTGAGCAAATGAGCTCTTCATAGTGTATCTGCAAATTATATATTATGCTTCTTCTGATGTAGCTGTGTATGTGTAGAAAATTAAAAACGAATCATCTATATGATGATATAAATTCCACCATGTAATAGCCTATTATAATAATATGTTCTTGTACAGCTGGCTCGAAAACATAGTAAAAAGTGTGTTGCAATGAAGCATTTCTTGCGATTTATTTTTGTGCTGATCAAAGTTTCTAAACATTCTGCAGTTAATTGTATATTAGCAAAGGTTTGGTAAAATATGTTGAGTAAATCAAAAGCAGTATTTTTTCTCTTATTTAATGAGCAAAAATTATTTTTCTTCTCATATATTTGAGAGTTCCCTTATTACAAATATGTATGAAAAACATCAAGGATTCTTTACTGATAAAAATTGATCAGAAATTTTAATTTTATACTGTTATAAACATATACATGTAATCATTTTTTCTTGCAGGTAACAACTCAGTAGCCAAATATTTGAGTTCTGTGGACACAAGATACAACTCATTATTCCAAGACACCCTCTGGAAGGAGGTCTGGGAAAAATCTGACAAAGAGGCTGCAGGTGAGAATATTAAACACACTTTACTTTCTAATAGAATGAGGGAATGATATATCTTTTGGTAATGTACCTTAGTTTGATCGAAGCCCGTAAAGTGATCTGTTCCGCTGATAACTTGGAGTTATTCCTTCTCTTTTTCATTCCTTCTCTTCTTGTCCTTTCTTTCCTCTTCTTATCTTTCTCCCCCCCCCCTCTCTCTCTCTCTTTCGCTTTCTGTCTCACTCTCTCATTTATCATTGTCATCTTTATTCTGTATTTTCTTCTCTATCTTATTTCAATCCAGGTTAAATCATTCACAGTTTGACAATGGGTGAATAAAATACAAACATAATATAGAGAGATACTAAAATACAGGTTAAATATGCCCAGGGATCAAAAGTGCCAAGTACATAATTCCATGTAGTATCTGTATGGGAAAACAGGTGAACATTAGCTTTCTCTTCTGGGCTTAACTGTATTTAGGTACCTCTCTAGCATTTTATTCACTCATTATCTTTTTATTTTCCCCCTTCTTCCCCCCTCCCTCCAACTTTCTTTCCTCATTTTATCCATTGTGATACATTTTCTGTAGTCTTCTTTCACTCACTGTAGTGCATGATCCTGTCTTTCTTGTTTTCTTTGCCTATGCATTTATGTCTTCATGCTTCTGTCTTCAATATGCTTCAAAAAAGATCCTTCATTTCACACTTTCAATGATTGAATTAGCTTCCAGACATGATGGGTTTCAAGGAATTACAAGAAATGATTCACTGTCTGCTTTGATTATGTAATAGTAACATCCCCTTCTCAACAGCTTTAGTGATTAGCCACATTCTAGAGGGAGCTGGAAAGGTGATGGTGGGGGGAGGGGGGGGGCTGTCTCTTATACACATCTAGATGTGTATAAGAGACAGNGTGTATCAGTCAGATATAATTAGAGGTGTGAACCAAAGGGGCAACATGGGAATTGTTATCTTCAGTCAGAGTGCTTAGTAATCCACTATGATTATTTATCATTGGAACCGACTGAGAACATCACTAATCAAGAAATGTAAGGGCGTGTTCAAATTAGATCATTCAAATGAATGTTCATGCACTGGTAATTTCTAGAAGCTCACCTACGATGTATGTAACTATGTAAAAAAAAAAAAAAAAAAAGATTCATAGCTATGTTGTGGTGTGTATTTTCTCGCTAGCACCTGACGAATGCGATATCACCTTGAAATAACGTAATTTCTTGAAGATTTGCAATAATGTTAATGAAAAATATGCTTTTAGTGAATCTTGTTTTTAATCAGAGTAAAGAGAACCATGCATATATTCACCATTACATACAACTCTATAATTTCTCACAGGTGATAAGAGAGAGATAGCAAATCGTGTGGAGAAGTACCTGTCTGGCGCCAGCACAAGTCTGGGTTTACCGATCGGAGAGGTCATGCTCACATGCAAACAAAGAGGATCTGACGACGAATCTTGCCAGAAATTTGTTCCATTTATTAGTGTAAGTAAAAGATCTAATACTTGTAAAAGTATGCCACAAATTGAATATTCCATTTTACATCTCCATTTTCAGTTTGCCTTATCTAGACTTATTAATTCATACACATTTGGAAGCATTGTTTATCACTTTTGTAGTGAGGCTATGAGATTAAAAAAAGAAAAATTAATATTTTGATAAAATTATTGATGCCAGGTTAAGCTGAAAGGAGAATAAAAAAACAAGAATTTCATACTCATAATTTTGTTTTTGTATTTTCAGAATGTTTTAATTGGTCCTCCAAGTTCAGCATTAGGAGCAGTAGCATTTGCAGGTAAGAAAGACAACCTTGCCAATTCTGTTACTACCAAAGTTTCAGTGAAAACATAATCTGCATAATTGTAGCCATTACTCTACCTTCATTTTATTTTTGTGATCTGCAAGTATGTTTTATTTGTTAAGGATGTGGAGGAAATTATACTTAAATTGAAGGAATCAAGCAAACTGGTATTGTTTGCCTGAAGAAAAAATATACATCCTTGGATATTTATAATTTATTGGATAATTGCAGCTGTTTTTTATCAACTGTCATATGCCTGTTAAATGATGTCATCTGAATGAACTATCCCTGTACAGACATAATGTACCATAGACTGCATGGCTTCCTTCTTCATGAAAGACCTAATGGTCCAAAGTTGTAAAGGCTTGAATTGACGTTTCTTACATGATTTGATTTCCTTGGTTATTTAGATCTGAAAAATTGCCCAATTAATGAATGCTGATATTATGAACTATACTATGGTTAACAAGTTAATATTACTCTTTCATAAATTAGCAACCTATCCTTACAATATTGAATGTGAAACTTCCATGTGCAAACCATGTACTTTTCATTTTATTCCTTATCAAATCTTTACCCCACGCGAAGCATTTTGGATTTCTGCCCTACCACAACAGTTGCCACATGTTATGGGTCCTAATGGGTCCGACTCTTTCAAAAGTGTTGAATAATCCACCACACAAATCTGGAGACAAGCCAATTTTTCAGTGCAGTCATCAAATGTGTTTTCACCTGTTTCAAAGACATTTTATTCTCTTCTTCTATTATGCACCTGATTTGTAGTGTGTTGAATAGTATCCTTTAGAATATTCTCACTTACATTACATATTGTTGCTCTTGCATTTGAAAGTTTATGCTTACCAGATTTAATTTTTGACAAAATCATTCTATTAGTTTGTAGATTTTGAAATTTAACTGATTCATACAAAGTAATCATGGATATACTCTGTTGCAAAACTTTTGATCGATTAACACTCCTTAATCACAATCTTTGTTACATTTAGGGCTTTGGGGGCATGAATCACCTTTTACTTATACTATAAGTTTGTTCAAGAAAATAATCAAAGGTGAAAGAAAGTCCATAATAGACATTAAAAGTATTCCATAAAACTATTAAGGATTTGAGCCTAAAAATGTAGCGAGAGTTTTACCTGATTTCATGATTATTTTTGTTGGCAATGCAGTGCTGGAATGTATTCATAAGTGTAGGTGTCTGGCTTCACGCCAGCAGATGCTTTCTGTTTCGGAAGTGATCTGTTTGTAGGGCAGCTGTTGCTTGTGTAATAGATTCCTGTCAATTATATATGTCAAACTTAGGCTTGCCTGATGTCTTTTAGCATTTGATGAAGGCCTGTTGGTTATCCCTAATAATTAGGTCCAATTTAAATGTGATCCATTAATGCCTTTGAAAAGGATTTGTTTGAATGACTTGTATACAAACCAGTCATGAATTGTACACGAGAAAACACAAATTTCAATGATTTTTTACTTTAATTTGCACCTGTCTCCTTTTTATGTTACTCCAGTCTACCATTATCTAGCAAAGAGAAGGCGAACGGGTGTACCCACAGCCCAGCGCAGCCACATTGCCGACGACAGCCCACCCTATGAATCTATTGATAAATCCTTGTGCTTTTAGCAGTCTAATTCACACTTGTCTAATCTTTACAGAGAGTTAGGAGATTGCCACTGAAGGCACTGTTCTTTCTTTCAGTCCACCATTATATCTTTCATGAAGAAGGCAAATGAGAGCATCCCACCCATACCCCAATGTTGGCACCACCCCTACCCTCTGAATCACTTGATCATTCAATCATTGTACCTATTCCATTCTAATTCACACTGGTTTATTCCTATGTGTTTTTACAGAGAGTGAAGAGACTGCCTCAGGAGGCACACTTCTTTCCTCCAGTCCACCATCGTCAAGTAAAGAGAAGACGGATGGGAGCACCCCACCCCCAAGCCCAGCTGTCAGTACTACCACCGTCCCACAGAGGTAAGGGGTTTATATCAAGAAAGTTGGGACAAGATCTAATCCATTTTTGGAAAATTTGTAAAAGGTGATATGACTTTTTGATTTGTATTCACTTCTTTTGAGGGGATGATTGTATTGTGAAAAATCTGTATGCAGCAGAGAGGAAGAATATGTGGAATAATTCTTAAGCTACTCATTAGAAACATATTCCTCAGAGCATCATGCTCTGTCGTTTATTGAAACTGTTGCACTAAAATCAATGTAGTCTTAAGTGACGAAATACAAAAGTAGTGCATAATTATACAGTTTTGTTTATGTTCAAATCAGTTGACCATATAATCAGTGGCAATAAACAGCCAAATTTTCACAAACTGTTCCTTTCCCCATCCCTCCACACCCACAGCAGCAGCACTACCACGATGACTCCGACCAGTCCACCGACACCCAGCAGTAACAGTGAACTACTGGACCTACAGGTTGAGTACTGGCCCATGTCAGGGAGTAAGAAGGATAAGTCATCTCTCAAGACTGCTTTCAGATCCCTTGCTGTTTACCGTCTACCATCCAGCGCTGAGGCTCCATCGGCCTCCGCTGCTCTCTCTATGGTTGTTGTCACCAAGGAGAAGAATAAGAAAAGTGAGTCTCTTCAGACCAAAATATCTGTATCTATGTGAATGCTCCTTCACATCTAATGGAGCAGATATGCTGTAGGATGGGAAGGGAAAATTTTAATTTGACCCTTATAAACTCAAATGAACGTGGCTCAATACATTGTAAATGATTTGCGTAGTAAGTTATATAAGAGCGTACCGGTATGTTGTGGTTTATTTTCATTTGTGTGGCCGATAAAAGAAGGTATAGTGCCTGTTGCATTAATCAGGGATCCCAACAAATATTTCCCCTCATCTCTAGATGAAATCTACTCATTAAAAGTAACTTTCAAAGACTGAAATATGTAAACATATATGTTTTATGATCCAATCTCTGGGCAGGAATTAGTGCTGGAAGTAAAATAGATTTAATATATTGAGCATAAGGCTGAATATTTGGAAGTACAACTGAATGCATATCTTGTAGTTTGTGATGAAAGCAAAAGTAAAGCAATATTTTTGATAAATATTTGCACAATTGGATATGTATTTTCGTTGACTGACACGTAACCTGAGTTAACTCACGAATTAACAACAGAGATTAAGTAGCCTCGAGTAATGAATAATAAACTAATGAATTATTTTATTTGATTACCATCCTCTCAGCAGTGATGAGGATAGGGAAGAAAACTCCAGTCCCTGAGCTGAAAAGCCAGACGGTTGATGGTATCTACAGACTGGTGTGTACATCAAGAACGCAGGACTATTCACTTACAGGTACGTAGTGATCAGAGTGTGCTGACAGATACGCCAAACTCTTGGAATGTCTTGTATTTTAGAAATTAAGAATATGAAATCCCAAACATCTTAACCAAATGTGTTTGCATAAGAGATAGCACTGAAGCAGTGTTTTGATGTCATATACTTGAGAGGTTGAAACTGAATAGACCACTTTTGTAAATTTTATGCATATTAAAATGCACTATGACAAACTATTTTTTGATAATAGATAAAACTGTGGTTGTTCGGCTGGACAAAATACAATGATTTTTCCAATCTAGCAATGTTAATGTATGCAAATAGCATTTTGACTATTATATTCTTATTGTTGTTTTTAAAGCTGAATAATGATAATAATGAGAGATTTCTATAGTGTAGTAAGTATACTCTACTGACCAGTGACGTCAGGGTCTGTGTGAGTGACTTCCCAACTACAATCGCCACCTAAATTATTTCCCTCCAGATGAAAATATCTGGTATAGAAACATGTGTAGATGTCACCTATCTAAAATGGTCACTCTATATGGGTTGTTTTGCATAATAATTATATCCTCAGGATTTCGCTTGATATCTTTATAATCATTAAATGCCTTAGAATATGCAAGCAGACAATGGTATGAATTTATGAACTTGAACTTGAACTTGAACTTTGAACTTGAACTTTATTATCCATAACATGACAACATAATACAATGCAATAATATTTTGAATTGACAGAACATTTCATCAGTAATGATGTAACATTAGGATAAATGGTATCAGAAAATAGCAAGATTTGCTAAATAAATCGAGTCTGACACCAGACAATATGAAAATTACGAAAATGATTACAAAAATTCTAGCATGTGTGAGTATCTTTTGTAAAGTTCTCACTCCATTTTTTTCCTTGTTAGGATATAAATTATATGCAATGATATCATATACATGTAGGCCTATATGCCTATTTCACATTAAAAATACTAGCAATCAATATTTTCTTCCGTCAAATGCTCAGTTAAAAGTTTACGGAAGCAAAACCTAGAGGCAGTTTTCCTGAATGACAAAGGCAGATTGTTCCAAAACGTAGTCCCAGTATATGTAACGGAAAATTGTCCCTGGTTTGATTTAAAAGCAGGCACTTGTAATTTTTCACTTTGTATCTGTCTTGTGTTATGTTCATGTTGTATTAATGAACAGTACCATGTCAATGCATATGGTAGATAGCTGTAAGTAAGATCATGCATGAAAGTGCAAATCAACAATTTATGCAAATTTATACATAGATTTTAGTGACAATTCTCTATGTCATCTCCATGACCTCCTTGTCGGATCACTATGTTCTCATTCATCCTCTCTCTCCTTCCTTTGCAGTAACTATTGATGGCAACGAGTTATCCAGGGTCAAGTTTTTCCAGTTATCAGCACAGTGGCAGACACATGTGAAGCTCTTTCCTGTGGCTCTTTTTGGCCATGTGGAAGCACCTTGCTAGGTGTGTAGAGCTACAAAGACAGCCGTCTGGTCTGGATAAAGACCGTCAATATTTGCCGTTGTGCTGGGTACGCACTAGAGACCGACTGGATCAACCAGGAAGAGAATTTATTGTGACGACAATCAAGATTGATCTGGAGGAGAAAGTGGTATTTTCACAATTTGAGATCTCCTCAGGATTTGTTCACCGTTTTATGAGAATGTTGGTGATGTAGCCATGCATCCTGCTTTAAGTGAGATGGAAGTAAAATCAAGATTATTGGATGGAGAGTATACCTGGAGACTACTTGAATTGTGTAGCCGCCGTCACCGTCCATCTATCATTGCGATGCTTGCCAGATTGTAACCAATACAGTGTATTAAGAAAAAAGAGCAGTCAGAATTCAATGCTCTTTATGCTTTGATTAGATTACTCTGAAAATCTAGTACTCCATTTGATTTTTTGAAGTTGATCATTTGATACCAATACTGTCATGCAACCCTATCGTTTGGTATGTAACCAAGTAATAATTTTGAAAACTGGTGATGTAATAGCATTAGGCTACAAACATGGCATTGTTCATTTTAGTATGCCATCTGTTGCAATGTAAGATGCTAGTACAAGCAGTTTGATCTAAAGGAAAGAGGTGTGATGCTGGGTCTCCTCCAGCAACACACTTCATCTTGTATATGTGTCTACCACAACTGCCCCTATAGTCCATCTTACCCGGATACTTTTGCTGCAGGTGTCAGTATTAAGTTTCCATCAATAAATTTTGGTTGTCGTAAAAAAATATTAGGGATGCTTACTTTTGTATTATTTTCTAATTTTTTTAGGACAAAGTTGTGTATAGAGGTGCATATATTGATTGATCAGTTTGAATCTTGGTGCTAAGATCAGCTCAATTTTGCAAAAGTGAATTTGAATTTTGTAAATACAGGAATGGCAGATTATAATCTGAAAGTTAAGTGCATTAGCATTGTCTTAATCTGGAACCAACTGTACCAGCCTGTTGCCATTTCGATATGAACAGCTAATGTGTTTCAGACAATCTTTACATTTTGAGGTCAATGGGTAAACGGTATAGCTAAATATCAGAAATACAGGATATTCATGGAACCCATTCATGATCCAAATTATAGGGTGCATTCAAGTTCCACCATTGTGATTGATGAAAAAAAATCCTTGAAAACTTGAATCATTTATATCAGATTAAAGAAAGAGTACTGTCTCTGGATTTATTTACATATGAAGAAAAAAGAGGCTGGATGGACAAAAGACTGAGATTAATTTGATGTAAATAAGTCTTATGATAGCTTTTTTCTTATTTTTTACTGTCTCATATTGATTTGAATTTATGACAGTAATGCTCTTCAAGATACTTTTGAGTAAAGGAATTTGAGAAAACAGTAGTTCCCATCAAGCTTCACCAAAGATGTCTCTTACTTTAAAAAGTTTGCAAACTTTCAAAAAGCCTATTTGCCAGCCAAGGTGTCCTAACTGCTTAGCCTCAAACTTAACAGTAGTTTTAGTGAAATGGAACTGTCTTGTCTCAATTATTTTCTTTGGAAGACAATATTCTGTCTTAAAATTATTAACATAGATAAATAGAGTGAACACAATAAACAACTTAACGCTTTACTCTCCCAACATATCCTGCGAATTGTAACTGTTTGCACAATTGTATGTGAAAAGCCAATTTGAATGGCCAAGCTGAACCACAATGTCTTGGTCTGAGTGGAAGAAGTCTATAGTTTCAAATGTGTTTGATTTTCTCATGGCTTGGATAGTTTTTTTTTTGCTAATTCAATGGGATTTATAGTTGTTCAGTTTCATTTCTGTATTTGCTCCAAATCTTCTGTGGAAAATCTTACATGACAAGCTTCTTTCACTGCTATTTATATGTAGACATAATGCAATGAAGGATCATCGTCTTGTCCATCGATATAGACAAGCAGGGTAGGAGGGGAAGGTGTTTATTTTGTTGACTCTGTTTCACTATCATAGTCATGTTAATTTGCCCACTGTTCATTTTTCTTTTCTGGTGTATTTTTGGAACCAAAGAAACAATGATCTAATTTTCTGCCAAAGGTCTGTTCTTGTGCAATATACTTTAGTTGGATCCAGCTAACCCAGGTACAAAGGGATTGTTCAAAGATTCATTTTCATCAATAGTGACAGTTTGTTTTGTTTGATTTTGCAGATTTTTTTTTCTATCAACTCATTCATTTCATAAGATTTTTATTGGTTCCCTGCAGTTTTCGCCCTTATCCGTAACATAGACGAGAGTTGCTATGTGTGTGTCATCCAGCTTTAACCACAATGTGTGATTTAGAAACAGTACAAAATTGATTACAATGTTTTCATATAAAACAGTAATTATAAACATAAATCAATTTTATTCAATATAAAGGGGAGTCAGGCGGCTGCAGCAATAGTAACTTGAATATTTCTAATTATTTTCAGATCAATATTCAAGCTAGGTACGCCTATCTATTCCTTTACCACTAATGCCATCACAATTTTGCCAAGCAGAAAAACAGTTCATGAAAATACTGCTTCCAGTATTTACAACAAAAATGATAATCGCAAGCTTTAATTTTATTGGACATCAATGCAATGTTATTGGAATCCAAATTATTTAGTTGTCTTTAATTATTTTACAATCAGCCTGAAAAGAAAATTGAGAGAAAGAAAAAGAGAGAGAGAGAGACTGTCCCTGATTTCCTGATGTGCTTCATTCTTTTCATGTTAACACGCTTTTCAGTCTCTATATTTACCTATCATCACTTTTCAATTAAAAAAAAGTTTCACATTATGTCAGGTAGATATGGGTATGGCATAGCCTCCATTTCTGTTGATATATCTCATGTGAGATGTGAGACTTGTGAAATGTGTTAATCCTTAGCAAGAGTCTCCTGTTTATTTGCACTTCAACAACCAATTTTTTTTTAAAGAGAAATAACCTTAAAAATCCTGGAGCATTCAATTTTGTTTTTGCTGGACATGTGAGAATTATAGAGTAAACAAAACAAAGATCCGATGATTTTTTTTTCTCATAGCAATCGTATTGTTTTGTTTGATTACTCAATTAGAATCAGTGAAATTTAGTGTGGAGGTTTTAAAGAGAAACTTTGGTTTTGCATGTATCTTCCTAATGAGGTCTTTTAAGCGATGGAAGTAACATTTGCAATGAATAGTCAAATTTATAAAAATGTGTTTCCTTGTTATAAGAAGTGCTTTATGAGATACTGAACTCACTAAATGGTTAATGTGTGGATGGGCCCTCAGAATGAATAATAATGATAATAATAAAGAAAGATGGAATGGTTTAAATCTTTCTCTCTTTCTTTCTTCCTCTCTTACACTCACTGATAAAACAATGCATCACAGAACAGTAAACAAAAAATATGAATGTATGGAAAATCATTTGGTGCTATAATTTCTATTTTATGATTTTTTAGCATAATAATGCTCTTTTTCACACTCTCTTCCTTTCACTCTTGCTATAATGAAAAGCAAAGTAAAGCATGATCTGTTCTCTTGCACAATGACTTTACTTGAAGGAAAAAAATCCTTTACATTGGGACACATGTAGATAACAAATTAAGATAATTCTGTTAGTGATGGGTAAATTGTATGTCATGGATGCAGATGCACTTCAGGCCTTTATCCCCACATCTTGCAGTCATTAATAAGATTTTCCTTCTAAAATATTGGTAATTGTTGAAAAATGTTTGTTACCCTGAGATTTTGTATGACAATCTATTGTAAGAATTTTTTTATTATTATTTTTTAATGCTATGCAATTGATTTGTATCCATTTTTAAACAAAAAGCATACAAAGCTAATATTTATTCATTTGATTATGTTGCTTACTGTTTTTAATGTTTATTATACTGTGTTTCAGAACCTTCTTTTAATGATGCTCTTAAAAGCGATCAGTATCTTTTTGAGAAAGAGAAGAAGAGTATGTAAATAATCAATTTTGCTGAAGGACTAATCCTTGTATGTATATTATATTGTCTTTACATTTTGATCAAAAGCATTTGAAGAAAGTTATGTGATACTGTTGTAATGTTGAATAGAGTTTACCATGTGTATTAATGCAGCATGTCTATGGAAATGATGTCACTGTAAATATTTTTGTGCATCATGTGAGTATAAGTGATAGTATATATTAATGATCAAAGTGTAAATAGCAAACATATATATTTTTTCCGTTTATTGTTATTTATCATCATTTTGATATATATGTTGAAAGTGGCTGATGTTTTTGTATTTTTGCCATCCACAACTCTTTTATGTTGTCCTTGTGAAACGTTTGGATGTTTATGCCAAATTAAACAGTAATTCCAATATGAGAAGTTTTGATAATTTGGAAATTGACTTCCATTTATTTAATACCAACATGAAGTTGATTAGCTGTATGGGAGGAGGTTCTAAGGGGATGCGGTCTGAAAGCTGTCAGTGTCTGATACCATGAAATAGATGTATAGGAACACCGGGATGAACTGGGACAAAACTTACACAGTATGTATAGATCTGTTTAAATCATATTTAATGATAATAATTGACAGCATTTGTATCGCGCTTATCAGATCATTTAATTTCACTTTTTGTTTATTTTTCACATAGAGTAATAGATTGATCAAAGAATAGGGTCGTTAAAGTGATCTATCTAATCAACAAGGGCTCTTGACTGAATAGGGTCGTTAAAGTGATCTATCTAATCAACAAGGGCTCTTGACTGGTTTAAGTTTTGTTCCTGTTCACCCTTCCTGTTTGCTCTGATTTATGGTGACATTTGCTGAAAATAAGCATTCTGGACTGCTGAGTGTTTTAGAGCTAATAAATTACCAGAATAGGATGGTGTAGCCAGAAAGTTTTGATTGACTGCAAATCAACTGCAAACCATCTGGATATCGAAATGTGCATTTTCATTTTTGCATACTCTGTGCTGCAACTTGCAATCAATTGATACTTTCTAGCAACACCCTCAGATGCATTATATAAATGGTTCAGAGTTTTTAGCTATGCATATTCGGTATTAGAGCTGTGAAGCAATTGAAAAGAAATCATACATCAATATAGAATATATGAAGCCTTTTGTCATTGCTCAGAGGTATTAATTTCCCACCAGGGAAATAGAATATTGATAATCAATTGGCACACGATCAACTTTAATAGCTAACTTTGTAATTTATCTTTATTGTCAGTTGAGAACATTTGTCATATTTTTTTTAATCAAGTTACTATTCCATGCTGATTTGGATGCTTGCAAATATAAAGTCCCCACAAAGGAATCCATATCATGAAACCTTCATTCTTTCCCTGTGAAAGATCAAGCATTGGGCTTTCGTACAACTTTTTGTATGATACAAATATTGATATGGTAATAACGAAAAAAGAAATTTTTTGTCCAAATTTTCATATGGATATTGAGAAGCAAGAGCAACGTAGAGTGGGGCAATCACCTGCTACTTCCTTTGGTTTTATTTGTTTTTATTTTTTTCCTACAAATATTTGGACAACTACGCAAAAATAAAATTTCATAGCATTGCAGGAATACAGAATGGGCATTAAAAACAAGGATGTGCATCTATGTAGAATTTTATATTGTGTCACAAAGTAATGATGTTATTGGAAATACACTTAGCTAGAGCTCCATTCCTTCTCATCCAGCCTTTACATAAACCCCAATTCACAAGCTCTTTACATTTATGCATAGCACCAGCTCATTATCAGCCAACTCTCCTCCATGTAAAACTTCAAAGTGACCAAGAGATTTAGTCTTCCCGCGTTGTTCTCTAGCTTGCCATGTATATATTTATGAGATATTATTTCTCTTCTTCTTTCTTCAACTCTGTCTGTGTTTAGATTTTCAAGAGGACCAACTCCTGTTTGATATTACAGACCAGTTCTGAAAATGAGTTGCAAATATTGATCCTGATTCTCCTAGATAATCAAGTTGATTCTGATCAACTAGTGGCTCACCATTTGAAATTGAATGGAGGAGTTACAATCAATGGAGAATATAAGATTAATTCCTTACATGTAATGTAGTTCCATAGTTGTGATATCAATGCAAAAGAGCTGTGTCAACATTTCAAACCATAAATTTGTGTAAAGACAGTAAGCTTCATTCTATATGATAATCATATGAAATCCAATTGTCAATGTTCTTGAATTTTTGTAATTTTCAATCTCTAAATTGATTCAAATTACCAGAATTTGCTGAATCTATGTATGTTCTGTATGATGTATTCTATTATATGTCAATATTTCTAGTTGGAAATTTTATTTTGAGATTGGATCATTTATATGAAGCTCTATCTATGCGATAGTAGTTCAATGTATTTGTCCAGCATTATGTCATTTGAATTTTCTGATGTTAAAGAAAGGGGAACTTTGTGGATGTCATTTTGATGCTGGCCATCACGTTTATATAATATCTATGTTTAAAAGGTGCTGGAATATGTAACCCTCTGGCCTTTGTTTAAAGTCTGGCGTGATGAAATTTTAAAAATTGTTGAATTCCATTCTAATATGTTAACCATTTAAAAATCTATCAAAATTCAGATTGAATGATATACAGTAAGAATCTAATCTGATTTTAAATGAAATTAAGACTTTCTCTAGAGATAGATGAATAAAAGCTGATAAAGTGTAATTTCAGATAACGTTACACCTGGTTTGATTTAGACTGTCCTTTTTTTTCGAATAGGACTCCGGATGTAAGCAGAAACATGCCTATCAAGGAAAATGAGGCTTGTATATTCCTGTAGGACGTAATTAAACAGAATAGAGTAATAATGAAAATAATCTCGCCTCCTCGTTATAGAAATGGGGTATGCTCTCAGTAGTATTGATAAGAATTGACAGTCAGTAAGAATCTTCTAAATGAAAAAGGGAAAACTCAGATGGTGTTTGAGATTCACTTTTCATTCTAATGTTATAATGTAATCAGACGCTGACTGGCAACTGGAAATACTGAGATATAATGCACATGCGTCCAGTTGGATATATATTCCATTCACTGCCATATTCACATGATGGAAATGATGATTTTACTTTTAAAAAATGATGCTGTATGTTATCATACCAATGCTCAATTTTATAGTAATATATACATTGACAAAAATAGTAAATGATGAATTGGACAACATGATAGTGCTGAGTGGCATTTTATCCCTGTAATAAAGCAGTAAAAGAATTGGGGTATTGAAAGTCTGTGAATCAGAAGTTGTCATTCATTAGGGTTTAATTATCCATTGTGTCAACTACATCAAGGATATAAAAAAGAGGCTTTTTCATAGGGACTAATTCCATGCATGTGGTTTGATTTTGGTTCCTTATTATTTTCTATTTTGATAATCTATTTGATGTAAAGATTCCTTTACCACAACTTTGTATGATAGTATCACTTTTTCATCATTCTATTGATAATTTACCTACTCCTCAAAAGTTGCGTGTGGATTGAGCACATTCTATACGCTTTCATAAGATGTTGAAATGTTTGAAATATTTGACATTGCCAACATCAAGGTGCTAGATGTCATTTTGTTGATTCAACATAAAATGTGCTTTGGGACCTTTTACTCTACTCAAAAGCACCCCTTTTCACTAAGGGGACAATGTAGTGGGTGGACCATTTCCCCTTTACCATCAGTGACCAGTGAATAATTCAGAAATCAATGTCCAATATTGTTTCTTAATTTCCTGATTTAAATTAGATAAAAAATCCATGTTGGCTGAGAAATATGTTATGTATAGCATTTATGACAATGAACCTCAAAACTGCCAAGAAGTTGCAAATCTAATAAAGGAGCAATGGGTAATAAGATTATGTTACTCTTATAAATAGATGTTATTCCAAGCATTTTAAATCATTTTAATACTGACAATATCTAATCTCTGAAAAGACATAAAAGAACAAATTCAACTAGAGAACATTTGTGCTGGTTTTGACATGCCTGGTTACATTTTATCTATCTCTCTGTGGGATGAAGAATATTATTGTGGACATTGAATAATAAGAGGCAAATTTGATTGAACTATTGGCCCCATTCCACTATTCCGATCTAGTTATGATTTTATTCATATTTATCCAGTTTGGAGTAGATAGGGTGAAATTTGAGCGGATCTTCTGCATGATTTTGAGCTTTTATCAAGAACAAATACAGCGGAAGATTGGGAATACGAACTATGCAGAGCTGGATGCTTTCCTCAATCTGCTAAAAGATGTGGAGCCAGATCAAGATAGTGGAATGGACCTCCAAGGGGAGGAAATGATGTGTTCCGTTGAATATACTGCACAATATCACAATTTAATTGAAATTGAATTTTCTCCTTGTAATGTAACATTCAAGCGACTGCAGATAAGAAATAAAAATGAGGAGTAGATATGCATCCATGTAAAATGTTTCAAAATATTGATATGAAATAAAAAAAAACATGAAATATTTAAATCTCGTATGCATTAAACATTTTAATGTAAAAATGTGATTAAAGGCTGATTGTAGATGACGAACATTTGCCAAATGTATGTTTTATTGAAGATATCTTAGACACAACCAGGGGTTTTGAGAGCTAAAACCCAACTATTTAAAGAGTTACTCATGCAAATGTATCACTGTATTAAACTATTTCCAAGCACTCCTATTTGCCCTTCCCTCTGAAAGAATTTCCTCAGCCCATGAATCAAACAATGTTATTCAGCTACTATCATTCATTGCTTATGGTTTGAATTATTATTCATCATAATTGCATTTATAACAAAGTGAAAATAAATCAATATGAAATTGCAGAACTTTGTGTCATCATCTTGTGTTTTGTGTGTGCAGTGAATAGTTTTGAAAGGTGTCGGGATGCATTGAATAGAAGGGGCAAGGTTTTAAAAGAATTATTTTTATGAGAATCTAGTCCGAACATCAGTCTGCTGCCAATGTTTGAAGAATAATAAGATGAACAAACTTAAGTTTTGAACAAAAATTGATAGTTTACTCAATAATTATGATTTTGACAATATTAGCAACCTCTGTTATGTGATCCTTGACGTACAAAATGAATGGAGAGTTGTTCACTGTGAAATCACAAATTCTGTCAAATTTGCTAAATCAAAGATCCCAATAAACCTTCTGAAAATGAATTTTCAAAATCATAGCTGCTGAAAGGATAACAAAATTTTCCAAAACAATTACAGTTTACATTCTTGATCTTCATTGATTGGAAGTACCTTGATGGATTTCTGGGCTGGATCCCACTCAAATGAGCATTCCCAGTTTCCTTCTAATTCCTTCACTTTGTAACTGTTGTCCTACCGAGCATTAATAATGAATACAAGTTTTAAGTAATGGTATTATAACCTCATTCACAGCGTTTTTTTTATTTTGAGAAGGGATGTCACATATACAGTAGGTGGTCATATTGGTTGCGTGAGATTTGCTGGGTATTGCAGACGAAGAATAAGAATAATCTGGAGTATGATTTGGGCAAAGGCATAAGATTATACACCTTTGTGTTGCACATTGTGAAAAGAGAAAAAAGATAGAGGTGTGCGTGTGAGAAAGAGGCCTAGGGGAACAAGACAAAGATAGAGATAGGCAGAGAGAGAAAGAGAAGTGATAGAAGATAGACACAAAGAGAGAGACAAAGGAGAGATAGACAGAGAGAGAGAGAGAGAGAGAGAGAGAGAGAGAGAGAGAGTGAGAGAGAGATAGAGAGAAGAAAGGGGGAAAACAACTCAAACATTCCTGGATGTAGGAAATCAGAAAAGGCTTTTACTCTCACTGAAGCTCTAAGAAAAACTTGCAACTTTCGAGCCTAGTCTACTCTACCTCATAATCATGTCATTTGGGAATTAAGGCTTTGTAGCATAAATACTTATTTTTGTGCTATACAGGTGGAATATACCAGGATATGATCAGGGTATTCTCCCTGATACTACCATTGACCTCTTTAAAGTTTCATCAAATATGATTTTTAAAAAAATAGTATGAAAATTAATAATTGTAAATGCTCCCTCAACTTCGCTGATCGATATGAAAAGTTGGGAGGGGTTGGAGGTTGTTTATTATCATTTCTACACAATACTATGGGCTTGAGGGTAAAACAAGAGAAGATACCTGCTGACATCCCCCCCCCCCCCCCCTTTTTTTTTTTTTTTTTTTTTTTTTTTTGCATGATACCATTTAGATGATGATATTAATATGATATGGCAGCTTTCTTCATTAATAAATCGAATTATTCTTCCATCTGCTTTCTCATGATAGCTGCCTTCAGATATTCCATCTCTTTTATTTTCCTAATTCCTTCTTTTTATTAACTTATTTATTTATTTATTTATTTATTTTGTCCCTAGGTACTTATGGACTGTTACACTCATGTTATGTTAATTTTCTCATGTCTGGCACCAATCCTCTTGTAATATTGAGCGCCCGTCCCGACCCCATCCCGTCCTCCTCTTGATGACAGATCCATCGTTGATTGAATTCGGTTGATTGATTGATTGATAAGATTGACGTTCACATTTTGACGATCGAGGACCAAACGTTTGACGTTTTAGCCATCAATTTTCGTTTTCGATGGATTCGTATTACAAACTAAGCCTACAAATACCTAGATATGTCATTGCTCTCAGTACTGAATGGATATCCGGTAGGTATTTCAAAGACTCTTATCGTTTTGCATCAAATTTACCAACAAATGCAAGTAGCCTAATAATACAAAAATCTTCAATCCAGTCCCAAACGCTTATTCTCCTGTACTGTGTTTAAGACCTGTGGCAATACCGGCAAATGGCAAATTCGTGTGTTTTGAATTAGCCGTACGGCCGTATGAAAATGTTAAATCTTATATCATTATCGCAAAGAGTAACCTAATGACGATATTCTCTTGATGAAACAACAAGAAAAAGAAGCATGGAAATTTTGAAGATCTGTTACCACAAACCCTTAAAAAAAAGCAGTTATAGCCTAAATGTAATTAAAAATCGTGTAAGTATGATGGGGTCACATTAATTCGTATCCTTTTACTAGACCATTTTTGGATCGTGGTACTTAGCACAATATATCTCCTAAAATACAAAATCATTTTTTTAAATCTTGGCACGAAATGAAACTAGATATTTCAGGCTTCAAATATTTCCAAAAATAAAATTAATCCACAAAAGAATCACGGAGATATCGCGATATCAAAATTCGATTGACGAAACGATCTCATCACTCCATGCTGGAAAATGGCAAGAATTGTCAACAAACTGTGTCATATTAATTCGCAGGCCACGTTTTGAACAAGATTTACCATAAAATTGCTTCCATCTAAGATGCAAAATTTACAGTAGTTTGACCACAAAATATCAAGGAATCGAATGGTATGTCTGCTTACAAATTTGATGATTTCATCATCATCATCATCAGTAGGCCTATACGAGGAGAGGTAATCCTGTAATCCTCGAAAATTGTAAGGATTCACTTCAGTGTCGAGAGACCCGTGTTTTTCTGCAAATGCAAGCAAATCTGCCGATCTTTTGGCAATATTTTCATTGTTTTTGGTCCTTTTGCTAAGAAAATTGCCAATTTAGGCAAATAAACAACGCTCTTTACGATGGTGATGTCAGATTTGCACTATTTCATCGATTTTGTAGAAATTCATAAGATGTACGAATTAATATGATGTGCGAATTAATGTGACAGCACCATAACTTAAAATTAAAAGTTAACGTTAGAAAGATCATACCGGTACAGGTAAGTTAGGAAAATTATGTTCAAAGATAGCATATTGCACAGGAACGTTACCGGTACTTTTTTCAATATCCTGTTAAAACTTTCTGGCGCTTTTGGAGATCCAAATGAGGAGCAATTATATAGCTCATGGCTAAGTAAAAGACATGGGTAACAAGATGGTCACCATGATTTCCTTCTCAGAGTCTTGGACATTTAGGTCTGTCAAAATGAACTACATGATGTTAATGATTTTATACACTAATTTTGAGCAATAATAAAGAGAAAAGCCAAGGCTATCAACTTGATCATTTTGGAATATAGGATTAATCAAAATAATTTTAAAGAGATGGCCACTTTGTTCATCTCGCCTAGTGGATGTGAATGTGTCAATCAGAAGTGTAGTAAATTCCATTAAGTGCCAAACAGCTTAAGTTACAGTGTAGGTCTATTCTAGTACTCCTGGATGAGAAATGTTTTTAATAAGAAGTTCCTTGGACTTGAAGAGGAAAAAGCTTTCTAAAATCTTTTCAAAATCGAAACTTAAAAATAGAATATTTCTTACCTATAATTTCATTTTTATTTGTCTTGGTACATGTAGTTTGGATGATGAAGAGCTTACAATTGAATTAAAAGTATTCTGATTTATTTCCTCCCTATAGTTGAAGAAGTAGCTCTATTTGAGCATGTAGCCCAGACCTTGCGTACCACTGAGGAGAGCTGTATCCAGTTGCCTGCAGATGATCATTCATCAAGGACCTCTAATGGACCCTCCACCAGCGGACTTGAAGCAGCCAACAATGGCAAACCCAAGGACAATGTTAGAATCAACCTCGTAGTACCAGAATATCAGGATTTGACAGATCCTAATAGCTCTGAGTTAGCTTACAATTCCGGATGGTGTACAGTTGAGGAGAAAGGGGTTGAGCGTGATATCGACGGCATAGAAACAATCTTTTTGGAGATGAAAGAGAAGTTTAAGAAAACAAGAAGTGAAATGGAAACACTTCCTGTCACAAAAATGAGGTGAGGAAAATTTGATTCATTATCATACACAGTTCAAAATTTCTTTAGAGCCAGCTTGCAAAAATTATTGAAAATTCAACAATTCCATTGGTGTAATAATTTCAATTTATTCAGCTATGTGTTGCTATGTAATTTTTTTTCAGTATTGATATTGTTATGACATAAAATCTATATTTTAGGTGGAAGAGCAACAATGTTGTTTTAAGTACATTTATCATGAAAATGTTTTTAAATGAAATGCTTCTTTACATTTTTTTTAAAACTTCCTTCGATTAGAGAGTATGCAGCCTTGGTAGCCTCTGAGCTTGATGCAATTGCAGATGAACTGCCAGTTGGAGGTAAGTTAGTTTTATCATTGTGTTTTTACAATATCTGAAAACGTTTTACCAAGACCATGTTCATTCTGTAAAATAAAGTGACCTTTCACTAAATAGTATTAGTTTGACACATTGTAGCTTTGCACAGGTTTGAATAGATTTTTTGCCCTTTTCTCAATATGCATGTCATTTGTCTTTCATTTAAAGACAGTTTTGTGTTTACAAAGTTTTACATAATTATAGACATCTTGATGTGTATGATAGATTCTGTCTGAGAATGTTGAAGACATGCCATTCATGGGGATTAAACAAGGCTTTATTATCATTCAGAGGTTTGTTTTACCTCAATTATTTAATCCCCCTCACTAACTCTCTCCCTCTCATATATTTATAAAGGTTTCCTCCTAGATGTGATTTGGCTGATGCCAACCAATACAGACTTCCCCATTCTGGAGCGAGCTGATGCTTTCCTCTTCTCAGTCCTGCGACGTCTGGAGGTATGGCACCATGCCAAAATCACCATCCTCCTGGGGAAGGGGTTAGAAGTGCAAGACAACCCTTCCCTAGTCTACTGGAAGACGTTCATTGAGAGTAGGGTCATTGAGTTAGGAGGAACTGACGGCAAGGAGGTAGAAGTAGGAGACATTTTGAAAGAGTCTGCCTCTCTGGCTTGGCAAGGACAAGTCAAGTACATCTCAAGTAGGGTAAGTTCATTAGTCTGTGTTCCCTGTTCAATGTATGTTAGATCAAGTGTAATGTTGAAACCATGACAAAGTGTCATTTGCTTCAAAATATGTTAATGATTGTACGTGACCAGCCTATTTTACCGTTCATACTATCATCTTGGCGCTCATTGAGATACTCGAACCAAACAAAGATACTCGGGAGACATTATATTCTTCCTATATGTTTGTATGACAGGGTACAGCATTTGCTCCGTGGCCTGGGTTCAGCCTACATCGTCTAGCTGATGACAGCCACAGATCAGAGCCTTTCATTGAGATACTCAAACCAAATACAGACTCTAAAGAGACAGCTGGAAGTCAGTCTTCATTGGAAGACTCTTTTATGTCAACATTATGCCATCACGTCAAGGTATGTTTTCATGCATTTTTTAAAGCGTACTGCATGCAAAATGGTCTTCTGCGATTGTATCTAGGAAAATGTATTTGATGAGTAGAATATCGACAAATAAAATCTTGAAAGATTGTGATTAATTCCGCTGGGTGACGTAACGATAGATAGAATTTATTTAATGTTGTCGCCAACGGCCCACAAATCTTGCTCCTGTTTTTACTCAACTTATTTGTTTGTTGCACTGTAAGCTCTGTACCCAGACTGAGGGCTGAATTATTTTCAAATCATAGCATCCCTATGACTCAGAGCCGATTTAATTGTTGTTTCTACAAGAAAGCCTTAACAGAAGAAAAAAAATGATAACATGATAATTCATACAGGATACATTGCCAATGAAATGTAAATATTTGTCTCTTCTTGAAAGCACTATTCATCAGATGTTATCTTACTCATAACATGAAAGCATTTTTTTACCTTTATTCCACAGTCTAAGTATGTAGTGAACGAGACGTTTGAGTTCATCCACCTTGCTAATCTTAATGAGATCCCATCTTGGTTCATTCTTCCAGGAAAGTTTGAACTGTATCCTTTTCAACTCATTTGCAAATTGAATTTTTCCTTTTTTATTTGGTTGATTATTGTGTTTGAACAGTGAGACTTAATGTCAAATATGACTTAAATGTTTTAATCTTGGATAGGGATACATATCTATTAATTTGGAATATGTAGTAACTTACAGATATTGAATAAACTGCGTCATGGTTCTGCATCCCAGGTGAATTTAACCAATTGTTTCTTAAGCTTGGATGAATAAGAATATTAAGAAGAGCTGCTATGATTTATTCATTTTTGCCAAATATGTATTCATATAAGTGTCAGTTAATCAATATAGATATTAGGTTTGAAAAAAAAAACTTAATTCAAAGATTGTTAACTTAGCAACTTAAACCTGCAATATAGCAATAGTATTGTATATATTTAGATGTTTCATTTTATTCAAACCACTTCTAGGTTTAGTCAGATCTACATCAAGTAACCAGCTGGAATTTAATATGATTTACAAATAGATTTAATTTTATTTTATTCAAGTTCCTTAACTCATGTATTATCAGACGGCTGAGAGAAAAGGAAAAGAATCAAACTGGCTACTCTCGGTCTCGTTTCTGGATGCATTATTTGACTCATCGTCTGCCTGGTGATGGGCAAGGGGTTATCTGTCAGTTGAGCTGTCTAGAGACAGATGATTACATTCCTGAGGCGCAGTCTATGGGTCTTAGCACTCAGGTCTGGACTCAAAGTATTACAAAAAATCCACTTCATAAGGAAGGTAAATATGAAACAAGTATATTATCTGGCTTTATATGACACCGATTAAGATTCTCGTCATTTGAATGGTTGATCGACATTGATCAATCGTTCCATCTAACAATCACCTGTGCAATTTTGGCTCCATCAACATGCAATGGATCCATTTCCATTGCAGTCAATTACATCACATAAAAACCCATAGCAGTGTGCAGTGTGCTATGCAGAAGTGGACCGCTCGCTGTGCTAAGCATACTGGATCTACTAGAATGTGTAAACAAACGATTTTAGGAATTTAGTTGGGTGATAATGAAAATAATAAAGAAATCGGAATTTAAACAGAGATCTTACAGAATTATGTATCAACATATTATTATATGATTATGTGACAACATTGCATAACTTAATTGAAAATTGAATACCTACACAAATTACAAACCACAAATTATTTAATTATTAAAGAAAAAGGTTTTCAAGGATCGTTGAAATATAGCAAGAGAAGGAGAAGATCTAAACACCTGAGGGAGATTATTCCAGAGATGTGATGCAGAAGTGAAAAAGAAATGGGTGACAAAAATATTGTTAGAATTCTGTTTTCTTTTAAATTTTACCATAGTTCCCAACGTGCAATTGAAGGGCACCCGTCACACATTCTTTTTCCTTGTCCATGGGGACAGGAGGGGGAGATGCATTGCAGTACCTCTGGTTTCTCCCTTTATGCTGAATGGAGCAGCCCATGCCATATTAGCTTGCCATGAAGAACAGGAGCGATCAACTGAAGATGAAGGTAGGTAGTCTTAAAATAAATAGAGAGTTAAATGATGAGTATTATCATCTTTTATTTAAATGTTTAAATTGTATATCTTTGTTTACATTTTCTGCAACTTTGTTTTGATGGTTTGTTAATAATCTTAATGGCAGTCATGTTAGAGTTTTGCCACTATACAAGCAAGGAAGATTTGAAATGGAAAAGTGTTCATTGAAATGAATTGATACCTTCTGAATTGAAGAATGTAGATGAAACTGTCATTTACCTGAACAAGAGAAATACTAGATAAGAAGAAAAAAAAGAATGTTTTAAAATTATATAATTAGATATTTTTAATATTCTGAGGAAATTATATAATGTTTCTTGTAACATTTTGACACCTGACAGCATGACCTAACCTGATGGAATGAAATTTGTGAACTTTTTTCTCTACAGTAGAAAGCCAAACTGCAAGAGAGGTTTTAGATGCACTCCCCACCATCAGTGGTCCTCGACTCAGGGAAGATGAAGAAGAGCTTGCCAGGATGCAGATCAAAGCTCTCGCTATGGTCTTAGGTAAGAAAGGTTGTGTTTAGATATCTTAAGTCTTGACTGAAGGCATCTTTTTCTGTCGGCAGAGGGAAAACATTAATCCAGGCTTTATTGATCAAAGCGCTAACCAGGTAGAGATACACCAACGATTCCAGAATATGCATGAGGTAAAGATTGAAATGTTCCTCATGCAACAGCTGGACAAAAGTGAGAGCAATAATGACAACAATAACCATGCTCTCAGCCATTCACTTGTTATAAAAGCCTTTAATTCATATGAAAATTACACCATGCATATTGCAGAACAGTCCTCATCACTACAAAGGTAGTATTTAATCATCATCATGTTCAATTAAAGCGTGTGTTCATTGCAAGTATTTGAATAGTTGTATTGTTTTTCCTCAGATCTTATGACATGGAAGTATTGAAAGTAAAGAGATATTGACTAATGTGGAATTATCGATGTCACAAATTTTAGCAAAATAAAAGTTAATTTTAACAAAATGGATGTGCTTTTCTCGGGGAATTTGTTATAACGGATTGTTGAGAAACATGTAAGTGTACTAATAGTATCATTTTATGAGATATCATTGCATGAGGTTTGTTCAGACATTTCCCATTTTTTTAAATTTGTTTTTGCAGAGAAAATTCGTTCAGAAGGCCTGGAGATCAACGTGACACCTTCCCTTTTGATATTCCTCTTCAACTACATGCGTAAAGTGTACTATGATGGATACAGCATTGACAGCCCTGCCTCTCAGCGACCACCTCAGCAGGATGAAGCCACATCAGGCACATCGTCACAGACACAATCAGCTAGCGAAGGAGCAGCTACTGATGGACAGACGAGTGATAGTGATCGGCGACTAGGGGTGGCTGAAGCTGGCGGTGTGAACGAGACCTCTGCTAGGACAGACCTCAGCCACTTGCCCACTGGTAGGTTTGATTAAAGACATTGTTCAACATTGTTTTCTTTTGAAAAATTCTCCACCGCCAGATTCTAAATGCTACCCAAATGGTTGATGGTGTACATAAACTAACATGTGAAAATACTAGGCATCAAAATCTACGTTGAGAGCTTAAAAAAAAGTAAAGTTAAAAATGCACTCTACAAAGGCACGCCTTATAGTGATAAAGCGAGAGTGAATGCTTTATTCAATTTTCATAGATACCTTGGTAGTGCCTGTATCATTTCCTTTCTTTTTGCATTCATTGGTTTTTTTTTTTCATCAATCTGACTGAAATAAAATAGTTGACACATCTTGATTTGAGGATTTTTTAAATAACAAAATTGAAATGTGTGACAATGTCTTTACAATATTACCAAAACTATCACCAATTCGCGTGTGATTTGTCTAGCATGGCTGAAATTGATTAATAGATATTTTTAGCTTGGGGGTTATCTGTCAAGAATAAATCAATAAGTTTCCTGCTGAAGAGGGTAGGCATAATGTATGAGAGGGTAGGCATAATTTATGAGTATCATCCAAACTTTGAAAAGTCGAGCTGTGATAGACATTATTCTTTCCATGCTAATCATATTATCATAATCATTGTGTGTATCTATGATTTATTCACAATGAGTGACAAGAAGTGTTTAAAGCCATTAATATTTCTCTCTGTTTTGTCTCCATACTTGTATAATTACCCTAGAGCTTACCCAGAGTCCTTCAGAGTGGGTGGAGAGACAAGCTTTACAGAACCGTGAGTCCATAGCCAATCGTCTGAGAAGATATGCGTCTGATGACTTTGTCTTAGGAGGCATTCAAGTGCCGGCCCCACAGTGTACCAGTAAGAACTGCTTTTGTCATTTCAATATTTAGCCTTATTGCTTTGGTATTGAACTTAGAATTCAATATTGATTTCATCTGAGATTTGAGTTTTGGTATTTTAAGGACAATCCTTTTTAGTACATGGCTGTAGGCACAAACCTCTAGAAAACAAAATTATAGATTCTTTTCTTTATGACCTTTAATAACTTCTGCCTCCTTCAGATTAGAAGATTATTGCAGATATTACAAAAGAACTCTCCATTGCATCCCCATCGTGGCCTCATTTAGATACCTTCTTCTAGTTACATGTATCTCTGTTGTCCTTCTTTAACCATATTTTAAGAAAGCTGCAATAATCTCCCACAAATATCTCTGATTCTTTATTGAAAAAAAGTCACTACAGGTGCTTATTTCAAAACCTGTAATATATTCAACCAAGTCTGGAATTAGCGTCACCTGTAAATGGAAATTTGCACTGTTCAATATTTGTGCTATAATTTCTTTGTAAAGGGAATAGACTACAGAAATGTTGAAGCCTTTAATTGTAAACAGAATACATTGAGTGATGCATAAAAGGGGACATTGTCCAGAAAAAAATTTGTAGATATCTGGATTTGACATCTTTGCTTGTCTTCTGTTAGCAATCACCTTGAGCGCCAAAGAGTTCCGGAGTCACTTCAAACCAAATGGTCAGCCCAAACGGGATAACCTTGTCCTTGTGCCGCCCTCATCTGGTCAGAAACAGAGTCCTAGGACCAGGTCAGCTACAGCAGGAATACACAATAATGGTCCTTCCGTCCAAGAACTCATGCAGACTGATTTCACTGAATCTCTCAATCTCAAGTATCATGGCATCAGGTATGTGGAGATTGACATTGAGGTAGTCTATCAAACTTTCAATGGAAACATTCATTAATATGTAAATTACTTCACAAACTGGTAAGGGATTATAACACAAAGGCGTCATTGTTGCTATGTTTTGGTTTCTTTGCAACCAAGCAGTTGTCCGCCATTGATATTCTGGCTCTATATATATCACAAATTAATGATAAGTATTTGTTGCTATATTTGGCAAATTTCAATTTTATTGATCACAAGATAATGATACTAGATGCTACTACATAGCATTTGCTCAGGCAAAAATCTACACAGTAAATCTACTGTCAAACCTAATCCCATCATTCACATCATTCTGAAGCTACTATGACAGTCCTGTCAAATACGTATCGCAAAAGAATTAAAATGAAGCAATCATCACTGGAACAAATGTTGAGTAACCACCAAAAGACCTGGCAAGTAACTGATTATTCATGTTTTGGTTTATTCTTTTACAGCTACTGCCGAGAGACACCTGATTCTCAGATAATCGATCTGAAGATGCAGAAGCTCCAGCAGCGATACATTCGTCAGGAGATGTCCTGCACATTCACTTCTGATCGGCGCCCCACCCTAGCAATAAAGAGGAAAAATCTAGACTCACCAAGTAAACAGAGGGTGCGTATACCTACCAGTACAGGGGCCTGTAACATAAAAGATACAGTTAATTGAAAATTCATAGTATCTCTATAATACCCGTTTTGCCATAGACTTACGATATATATTTATTGTAACTTTGATTACATCTTTTACGTTGCAGGCCCCAGATTTTGTAGCGTGGTGAAGGGGAAGGGGGTTGGGGAGAGCTCCAGAGGAAGGCAGTATTACACCACAGTCCCTTTTAGATAGTAATATGCCATTTCCATATGAAAAACCAGAGGGGTGACTCACGTTTCCAAATATTTCAGTTCAAAGCTTGATGTGAGTAGTTATTTGTTTCATACATGTAGAAGGAAAAGACTAGTGCCTACATTTCCAATTATTGATGATAACTTAGCAAGTAAAGAAGAAATATTCAGATTCTTTGAACACACACACATTATTTTTGTTTGTCTACCTATATGGGTGTAGAGATTCTATAGTTTATTTTGTATTGAACGATGGATCAAATATGCCTCCATTCCTAGCATTACCTTTGCTATAAAAATAACATAATGTACTATGTAAAGGACATATTGTCAGAAGACTTATTTTATTGGTGCAATTAGGATTATAATATCCTCTTTAATAGAGTAATTATTTTAAGATTGGACTTCATATTGTGTTATTTCTCCTTGATCTTTTAACATTGAATAGGCAAAGGTAAGAAAACTATCGGCATCTGCAAAGAAGAAATCTTCCCTAAACACCAGACAGGTGACTCCAAAGAAGAGAGTCATGCCAGGCAGGACAGCAAAGACACCACAGAAGGGTGTGGGTTCAACGCCAAAGAAAGTCTCTACCACCCCAACCTCAAGGAAGAAGCGAGCCCGTTTGTCAACATCAGGAGGACTTACTCCAAAGAGGTGAGGAGAGTGGAGAGAGTGTCATTGTTGTCATTTCTTGTTATGGAAGCACCTATTGATACTTGTTTGGCGATATTGTTTGTTTGATTTATTTTTGTTTTTTGTTTTACAGTTTTACTGATCTTTGTAATACTGACTGATTGACTGACTGTTGTAATGATTATTTTTTAAAAACTTAGTATGTGATTCAGATGTGAGTTGATGATATTGTTCATCTCAATAAAAGAACCTATTGGCATTGTTTGATATGTAAGTCTTGATGTATGTTTGTTTTCTATCCCCATCCACCAGACAAAAGCGGTCTACTCCATTGAAGTCAGCAAAACCTGAGGAGATGGCTTCACCACGCCGATCTGCCAGGAAACTTGCCAGGGATTTACATCCTTCCACTAGTACCACCTTCATCACCCCATCAACATCATCCCATCGACCACCATCATCCTCCACCTCTGCATCAACAACTCCATCCAAGAGAACAAAGAAACCAACCAAAGACTTAGTCATGAGTGAGGAAGAGAAGAAGAGAACAAGGTTGTCATCCTCAGAGTCTCGATCAGAGAAGCATAAAAGGGTGAGGTTTTGAATAATGCATTTATGAAACACATTTATGATCGATTTAAAAAAGCTCAAATGTCAGCTTAGATCTGGTTCAGCTATGTCCAACATATTGCGTATAGCCCATGTCATGCGATAGCACCTGACAATACACGGTTTGGGTATTTCGATTATGTATTACCACTGCATTTCGAGTTCAAATATCATCCCAAAATTCCTAAAATTTGCAATATTAGTACCCTTTTATGTGAGAGCAAAACATGGATCGACTTCTTAACCAATTTCAGCAAATACCTGTGTCCCAAATAAAAAATCTTTGTGGCTAAAGTAAACATCATTACCACCAAAAATGAAGGAATCAACTCAAAACTCTATTGTGGAAAGCTGTAATGTTATGATTTTTGGGAGTCAACGTTCCAAGCCAATGAGGCAAAATAATGAGGGCGCCTCATGTGCTCAGATTCGGAGAGCTTTCTACCATTGGGATAATTGTTTTATTCTTGTTTTATACCATGTCCTTTTGTCATCTGTCATATGTATATCTGCAATAAGAATACCACTTTGTCAGGAAAAATTAGGAAAGTTTGCAGGAATGTATGTAACCAATGGATTAATCAATTCAATCTTTGTCCTCACACCATGTTACAGAAACTTCGTTCGATTGTTGATGACACTTTGGCAGCCAGAGGGATTGATTCCAGTCATCCTTGCTACAAGCCTTGTGTTAACAGGCTCTATCTTCAAACTAAGATGTTTGTTAAGGTGAGATATATATTTAAACATGCGTTCACACAGCACCTATTGTCTTTAAATGATAATGATATATACATCACTTATCGTTTTCCCATTAGAAGTCCTTAAAGTGCTCTACAAACGATTCATTGTAATGATTGATTGCAATACCATTGCTGGTTTTAGACACTTTTCAAGGAGATTTGAAAAGTGTGAGATTGTGTGAGTCCTTACATACTTTACCAAGGTAGAGCGAAGCAACACGTTTAGGACAAAGTAAATAATTTCTGTGCCCTTTCTGGTGAAGGTTATTGCAGCAAATGAGGTTAAAAGTACCGGACTCCAGCTCTCTACAGACTGGAAGAATAAAATTCCATGTACCCAATAAAAGATACATGGTAATGTCAATGCACTTTCACCAATCTTGACAAGATTAACTGTATTATGTATGTAGAAATTATGAAGAAAATATGAGAAAAGGAAAAACATAAATCAGTCTTTATTGTGGTAACCAATTATATTGAGAATGATTTTAGAGTGACGGATCAGTCTAGATCTGAACACATAGTTATGATAAATCATTTCTTTTTCTCTTTACCAGGATCTGAAATCTTCAAAGGGTCTCTATGAAGAGATGAAGAAGGTTGCTGAAGCAAATGCTGACTTTGTCATCTCATTTGAACAGAGCAGAGCAGCATCAACATCATGATGAATGCAGATTTCACGTTCAGCAAAGGACAATTAGCTGATGCCCTTGTGTTTTCATTTATCGTCCTTGATTTTATGAAGCAACGGTTGCATGAAATCATGGCAATCGTGGAATGGAGAGTTCTTCTTATATTGAGTTAGGATGCATTTCAGTAGGATATTCCAGGACTTATCTCAGGAAAAAGAACTTCTTGTGGCGTATCCAGATGATCAGTGATTTCATGTGACTGCATCCAACGGATATGAAAACCTGCTACAAGTAACACCATTAAAGAACATTGTCTTCATCTCCCTCTAAAATTCCTTTCATAATTGAAAAAACACATAGAAACCAGCTGTCTATAATGACAGGGTCTGTTATTTCCTTTTGAAGCTTCACATTTGTTGATGAATATTATATCTACACTTGCAACAACAATTACAATTTTTTTCTAGCCAATACATTCTGAATAAAGAGAATCTTATTTAGACACATTTACATCTGTTCTTAATATGGAACTGAATGGAGTCTGTTATCCAAACATATTTTAGCCACATTCTGATCAGGAATTTGCAATAAATGATCATGAATTTGCAATAAAACCTAGAAATATGACATGACCAAGAAATTAGAGTCAAATCTCATAACCAGCTTTCTGTAATGGTCATCTTTTTTTTAAAGTAAAATAAGAGTGTTAATGGTTATTGGATTATGACTCTGGTACATATTATGAGATGTGTTACAAACCAGCATATACAGGCCTAGGACTACTAAATCAAGAAAGAGAAACATTGGCATAGTCTCAACTTGATACTGACATACCAGGTATGATTTAAATGTATGTTAATTCTCTAACACATGTTTCAATTTGATTGTATTTGGTTATCAGTCTTTAATGAATGCAGAAAGCATCATTCTTTTTCTGTGGACATCTCTTATATCTCTGGACAAAACTGCAATACACTGGAATTACTAATAATTTTGATGGTTACATTATGCTATATTGTACCATTGGTACAATAGTTAGAATGTTTTGTTGTTGATATCAGACATGAACAATAATTGCATGGCTGGATAATATAAAGTATTAGTTTGTATACAATTTGGGTATGTTATAAGAGAGGCAGATTGCTTTCACTGACAAATGAATTGTGTGTGACTGTAGACGAAAAAGTAAATATGGTGCTAAGTTGAATAATCTATTCCTTTTTTTTTTCATTATTATTTTTTTAAATTGTAGTTATAATGAGGTACTCTTTATATTACAACCTTGTTACAAGAAGACCAAAATACAAAAGCATACAATGAGATAGGACCAGGAAAATCACCTAGAAGCCAAGAAGCAACACGATTCAACACCATGCTTTGTCCAATTGAGTCGTAATTAGCCTCATTAAAAGCCAAGAGGGACACATAACTCAGATCACAAAGGAATCAATTGGACCAATGATTGTGTTGAATCATGTTGCTTCCATGTCCCTATGTGACTGGGGCCTTACCAAAAAGTCTATGGTGTTGCATTTTATTTCGAACAATAATTTGGATACACAAAAAAATAAGCAAAGGATCAATATAATGTTGGAACGAATTTTGTGATGTAGCATATACGTTTCCCAAGCCATTTGGTACGGAAGATGTGACTGCATTGATTCAGTACATGTTCACCCATTCATTTCTAATTCCTATCAGTTGTATATACTGATCACATTTCTCTCAGTTCAGGCTCAATGATTAGAGTGCAAGATATGTGTTATTTTCCTTGTATGGATCTTGATCAGTTTAGAAGCATTGGGAGGCCAACATTTGTTGGAATTGTATGCTATGCATTTCTAGCTGATTATTATTTATCCTTTCTCTTATACATGTATTCTCTCAGAAATATTTTGTTTCAAGCATTCATTTAGTAATAAACTGTTGAATGCTGTGAAGATATGCAGCCGTTTTTTTTATATTATTTTATTGATTTATTGTACATGTATTCATTTTGTTTATTTTTTTTTTTTGGGGGGGGGAGGGGTTCTCACTGAATCTAACTGCCCCCCCCCCCCAAAAAAAAAAAAAAAATTAAAAAAAAAAAAAAAACAAACATATTTTTAGGTGACTTCACTTCTGAAGTGAATTGATCTAAAATGTTGATGTTCTGCATAAATGTTAAGTTGCCATTAATGTGTAAACATTTTGAGAGAAGAGAGATATTAAAAAAACATGTATTTCATTTACAGTTTGATATGTACATTCATTTCATTAGTCTTGTAAATTACCAGGTTATATACATTCTGTATAAATGATTTCCCAATTTATCATTGGTTAGAGAATGAGTACAGGTATATGTATAGGTGTGTGTGTGTGTGTGTGTGTGTGTGTGTGTGTGTGTGTGTGTGTGTGTGAGAGAGAGAGTGTGTGGGGTAAGAACGTATATTGTGTGTGAGTGTGTGTTTCTGTGTGTGTGTGTGTGTGAGAGAGAGAGAAAGAGAAAGATAGTGAGATAATGTTGGTGTGTGTGAGCGTGTTTGTGTGTGTTTGTGTGAGAGAGAGAGAGAGAGAGAGAGAGAGAGAGAGAGAGAG
>BQKZ01000980.1:135128-148022 GCA_036244855.1 Temnopleurus reevesii
AAATTTTACCCCCCCCCCCCCCCCTTCTCTCTCTCCCTCCCTCCCTCTCTCTCTCTCTCTCTGTCTCTCTTTATTCCCCAACTCCTTCATTGGTCTGACATGTGCACTGTAGAGCAATTCTATTTGCCACCTTATAAGGGAATGCACATTTTGGGGATAAGGTAGAAGTATATTCATGAAATCAAATACAAATTTCATCTATGGATCATTTGTGAAACCAATATTGCTACCCACTCTCCTATATAAAATTCAGGTTCATTGATGGATGTGATATTTAGATTGTGATGGCTTGTATGGATGGGAAAATGTCGGTTTTGACAAGAGCAAACACAATACTCTCATGTCACACCAAACAAAAGCGTGTTTGACAACAATACTGACACTGTGGCATATCTTGAACCTATAGCAAGGTCTTCATAGCAGTGAACTTTAATAAAAAGAAAGGCGGGGAATAATAAGGGATGTTTATCCAAACACCGCAAAATTTCATATTGCATTTGCATAATAATGCTTTAAACGACTGACGAGGTCAAAAAATGTATACCTTATTTGATAAGAAAATAAAAGTACCCGTGAATAGTTTTTAAGAGAGACTTTATAAGTGTTTTTATTCGCAATAAACACATGTCGGATTAATTAAAATCAATCAAAATTGATTATAAGTTGGAATTATAGGTTTGAAATTATAAGTAAAATTTATTAATGGACACCCGTTAGTTAAGATTTTATGGTACTTCTATTGACGGGAGTGGGTTTTAGGGATGAGTATAATTTTCCCCAAAAAATGAGCTATACGAATTATAACTTTGAAATATAACGTTTTTTAGCAGAATAACCTGTGATACATGTATATGTTCTCTATGTTTTCTTTCTAGGATATGGAAATTGATGCATGGGAACTTCAGGATATCTTAAATGCATCCCTCCGCTCTGGTAAGTTAGTTCATTTTGGCCTGTAACTTAGACATAATTACGGTTAGATAACTACACAATACAACAATTAATTTGCGAACAAAATAAAATTCGTAATATCTTTTACATGGGCCGCCGAACCGGGGGGGGGGGGGAGGAGGGGGTTGTTTATCCCCCCACTTTTGTTTTCATATAATATGTGCTTATCCACAGCCCCCATCCCAATGTGGCAGCCCATGCGCTTTTAAGACGGTCCACTGCCGTGGTTTTTCAAAACATACTATTTGTCACCGGATTGTTTTCATCAAGCAAAAGCTTTAGGGTGAAAAGGTTTTGCATGAATGCGACATTTGCCACATGCTTCCTTTAAGTTCCAGCGCTACTTACCATCACTATTAATACACATTTATACATCATTATACCATCGCTATACACATCTATTTTCTATATTTTCGAGAGGTATACACTCTGCAAGCTCTGCTTTTGAGTATACCCCTCCATTTCCCATCGTTATTTATTTTGTTGTTAGATCTTACTATTATACCACATGTTGGCTTTTAGAATTAATTTATGTATCTTGATTTATTTGGAACTTTGTAATTGATTGTTTCGTTATATTCTTATTTGATTACAAATGAAAATAAGATAAACTGAAACTGAAACTTATGAATAGATTGGATGAATATTTTCGCAATAATATTTCATGGAAGTTTCACAGAGAATGGCATATTTCATAATCAGGTGATGAAAATAAAATACTGACTTTTTTATATTCTTTTTGCTTCTTTTCATCTTTTTAGATCTGCATGGCGAACGTTTTAGTGTGGAGGCTTGCAAAAGCATGGTTGCCCTCACCGACGTATCCTTTTGCATAACAAATTAAACAATATAAAAGAGATCGAGAATGGTGCAGGGAAAGATTATTCTATTGAATTATGTCTATTCTGTTATAATCACCACCATTATTACCGTTGAATCGTAATCATGATTATCAACATGATCATAATAGTCATTACAACCATCATCGTCATCACCATTATCATCATAATCATATTCATGATTACCTTCATCATCAGCGTCATCATCATCACCAACCTCACAACTATCATCACCATCACCATCATCATCATCATCATCATCATCATCATCATCATTATCAACAACATCGTCATCATCATTATCATCAGTATCATCATCATCATCATCATCGTCATCATCATCATCATCATTATCAACAACATCGTCATCATCATCATCATCATCATCATCATCATCATCATCATAAACAACATCGTCATCATCACAATTATCCCCTTTGGAGCTCCATCTTGCCCCTGATTCTCCACCTGCTCACATCAGGGTTCCTCTTCCCCTCCTCTTTATCCCAATCCATTCAGGGAGATGTGAAATCCCTTGTGTGTGATCGATCTCATAATGAAACATCGTTCTCTTCTTTAATAATGATGTTGCCATCATTCACATCGCGGTTAGATTGTATTTTTACGAAGTACATATATGCTTGGCAAAGTTTGACAGACCATGATCGCATATTTTGACAATCTGTACACGATCATCACACGACTTTGCATCAAATTATAGAATGAAGACTCTTTAATTTTCCTCAACCTATAACTATTCACTCACAGGAGGATCGTACAGGAAAGCTTGGATTTGAGGAGTTCCGAGCTCTTTGGGGAAATATCGTAGCATGGAAGGTCTGTTCACAACTCTGTTTCAGAATCTCGTCTTTTGCAATGAAAAACATCTTCGGTTTATGTGTCGATGTCGTTGTAACGACGGGCAAATTTATTTATAATATTTAGGAAGAATGCTCTAGGTGAATTTTAACGTGTCTTTGTTATTAAAGAAAATCTTCATGATTGCATCTATCGGTTCTCCGCATAGAGAGTCCGTCTGTACAGTGAAATCATGTTAAAACTTTTAAAATAAAAATTAAAGACTATTTTCTGTGACGTGTGTGACCAAATTCTGTTGAATTTGTTGGTACAAAAATTCCTTTCATTTTGAAAAGTACGCATTGATCAACAAATTATAAATTATTTGTAAGTTACAGGACAATAAAATGTGAAGTGACTGTATAATGCTTGAATACTCTTCTTGAACTTGAACTTGAACTTGAACTAGATTGGTTCATCGGAGATGCCCCACATAATTGATTATGAATCTATGGAGAGATTAATTGGCTCACTTTTGGAATACAAAACATGTTTTTTATAGTTTGGCTTGCTTTGTTTTGCAGAATTACTTTATGAAGTCAGACACGGATCGTTCTGGAAATATAAGTGTAAATGAACTAAAGGCTGCTCTAACTGCATTAGGTGAGTCTGTAGACTAAATAAGTTTCGAATAATTTCATTCTTTATAAAATGCTAATGGACGGAAGGAAAGCCGCAATAATAATTGTCTACACAAAGCTGCCATTAAACGACTTCGTCCCAAATATCATTCTTTTCACAATGTGAAACAAAACAAACTGTAGGACTAATCATTGCAAAAACATCAAATTTTATTGTAGATAACAGCAGTGCCTTGACGATGCATAATAAGCATGTGCACAAGCAATTACAAGCAATAAATTGCTCCCATATGGTAAGAGTTTTCAGCAAATTCTTAAAAGCAAATTCGCTGTAAAAACTTACATCGTTTATGTTTGTGTATTTTCCCACAACATATTGAATGATACAATCTAATTATATGGCAGGAGTGAAAATATTCGAATTTCGAGATAACAATTATGTTATCTATTCTATGCAGGGTATCAGATGAACAATGAAACATTCCGTGTCCTGGGTCTACAATATGGAGACAAGCAAGGCAACCTTTCATTAGCTACCTTCATCCATATCGCTATCAGAGTCAGGTTTATGTACAGTAAGTTGAAATTATTACAAGCTTTGTAATCAACGGTATTTTGGTTTGTAGATGGGTTTCATATGTATAGGTGTCAAACTTTACAAAATAACGATCAAATCATTGGCAAATCCTATCATCTTTGCTAGGGGATTGTTATTGATATCATCATTCATTGAACAGAGTGATTGTTTGAAATATAATTGATTTCATGCGTAATATACGAATATTGTGATTGTTATTGATATCGTACGTATTACTTCCCTTTTCAGTAAGCTGGGGAGGTGCCTGTACATAGAATTATACATTTTTATTTTGTAAGAAGACATCAGATATAAATTCAAATTAAGAAAATACGCCATGCCATCATTCCCATTCGCCTTACCATGCATTTCAGTTCCTCTCATTATCAAATAGCTCGTTCATTAACTTATCGATTAACTTAATGATAACTTTTTAAACAAAGAAACTCTGTATACAAGCATAATTGATAATTCCTTGAATTTGTTCAAGAAAAGTCTGCAAATGTAAGTGTTAACATTCTGTCTAATTGCACAGACAGACTTCTTGGTACATTCTCAATATCATTTCAATCAAAATCATTCTGTGAAGACATTTGAGGACGCTTGTTTGCAATTCTATATATATCAAATTTTACATATCTTTCTGAAACATAACTAAAGAGAACATACAAAGAAATACTGCTGCGCTATTTTCAGAATATAGATTACTTTCAGATGGATCATGAAATTTATGGAGGTTAAAGTGAATTCAGAAAATGCAATTCATCCCGTTTCATATTTCAGAGATAATAGTTGTGTCATTCGATATTTACATACATCATATCGTTATTTGATTAATCATAGATAAATTCCAATCGAAGAGCCGTGGAGATAAAGCAAGATTCAACCTAGAAGAAGTAAGTGAAATATAATTATGTTTGTATTTAATCTATAATGTTTATTCATTGTTATTGTTAGTTTAATTTCATCACCACAACGATCTGATGAAATAATGGCAGAGTTTCATCAGGAAGGAGAAATTACAGAATTGATAAAGTTATCTTATCACACAAGCTTGTTAACACATCCAATACTGATGAACTCTCACGAACCGATGTTCCCGATTTGGGGATCACCTAGCTAGAGTTGCCGATTTAGCGATCGGTTATGCATAGACGCCTCAGGAAGGTGTCAGAAGCAAGACACCGAAATTGTCATAGGTATATTTCTTGGATATGATAAAAGAACTTTATCGATCTGCTGATATATATTATTATGATAGAGTGCCGTTAAGAACCAATCTGATTTCGTATAAGCCGGAGACATCCCTTTCACATTATTCTATCTTTCTCCACTACCCTCCCATGCCACTAGTATTGCAACATAGCAACCATAGCAACATTACGGTCGTTTCCATTGATTCACCTGTCGTATCTTTTCTTATTTTCCTCAAATGTAAACAAAAAATCACAAATATCTATTGTTGAAATTCAAGTGTCATTCACGCTTTGTAAATTATGTAGGTTAATACAATTCTTAATTGCGTTATGCCGTAGGTACCAAAGACCAAAGACGACAAAGGTAGAAAATTGCAATGTTTCGACTTGCAGATTAGTCAACGGCTTCCCGCAAAATTGCCTCCCCTTTCTTTACATTGAACATATTTCATGACTTGTTGAATACTTCTGCTAATAAAAAGTGTCAAAATCTATACCCCATATAATGCAAATAAAATAGACAACCTTAGTAGAAGACGTGACTCTCAGTTCCTTCAGGGCATGTGTTTTTATAATTTGATGGCACATCGTGTAATGGCCATTTCGTTTTCAGAATGAGCAATATAATTCCAAAAAGTTATCGTTCTTGAGTACAGAAACTAATCCTCAGATATTTTATAACATTTTCTTCATATGGCCAGTGCATAAGATTGATTTATACGTCTGTCCTGAAGGAATCCTGAGTGGGTCTATGTTGCAATATATATGGCATGGGAGTGTATATTTCACTCTGATGATTAAATTAAAACGTCCCATTCCATATAAACAAGTATCATTCAAGATGAGACCATTTTTCAAATATATATACAGTGCTTTTATTTCTGGCATTTCCAGTTCACAAATAAAAACATAATTTCAATCAACGACGTTTTCTACTACAACGTTTCATAATATGCTTATTCTATTTCATCTCTATTTCAGCTTATGATGCTGCATTTCTACTCCTAGGTTCTCCAAAGCCGCATACCTTTAAGATGACACCAATATATCTTCTTTATGATCTATTTATTTTAGATTAATGTTAATACGAGGAATAAGTAGTTTAGATAAGTACAATAAATTGAGCAAGAGAGTATCAAATGTATGAAATTATTTTTCTATACTTTTTTTTTTGTAAATCGCATATGTAAACGTAAAATCCTGATCTATGTATATATTTCTAACATGTTGATTACAAACAGATTCTGTTGAAAATATCATTAAAATATATACTGGTGTAGGACCGAATCTCACTGTTTTTAGAGTGACCTTGCAAATTGTATAAAGTAATCATTACAGATTCCTCGAATAGAGCAAAACCAACAAATTCTACTCTATATTTTATCTTCTCCTACAGTGAATCCTGTCACTCACGCATGAACAATCCTTGACAGTCGATGCATTTAAAGTTACTTTTTTTCGTCACCATAGATAATAGAATAAAATAATTTGCTTAGTTTACTATCCGTGAATGAACTCGATTTCTCATGTTAAAAGCAGTAGTTTTTTCTTTCTTTGGAGAAATTTAGTGTATGTTTTCAAGATAAGTCACAAGCAAACAGAAACCACGTGGTTACTAACTTTTAAGCTAAACTTTATGTACATAAAGAGTTTATAGATAACACGAATAATCACGATATCAATTGGGCAATTGGTCAATAAGCAGGATACATTGTACGATACACTGGTATTTGCAACGGACAATACATTTATCAAAATTTAACAAAGCAAATAGTATGGTGATAATAGCTTTCAAACTTGTCTACGTTTTAATAACTTACGGCTGTATTTAGCAAACAAACAAAACGGAAACATGGTAAACACATTTGCTAAAAAAAAAAAAAAAGTAAGTCCAGTAGAAATTAAAGTCACTAAGCAATTTGTTTGTCAATAACGGTAGTTTTCCTCTGGAAAAGATGGAAACAACAAGACAAGTAATCATCATTATTGTACAAGTATAGTTGATTTTTATTGATTAAACTCAATCCGGAAGATCTTCATATTGTGATACGTTAAGTACGGTAATATATTTCAAGAAAATTGAATCGACAATTTTGCATGTATTTTAAAGCAGTCGCATTTTTCAAACAACCTAAATGCATGAAAGATTAACCTTTAAATATGTTTATGTTACAACATAGCAACCACGTCAACAGTGACCTATTAGATTAAACAACTCCAAAAGATCATTTACAAAAAATAAATCGTATGTAAAATCTACTGACAAAGATATGTATAAATATATTCATGTAAATACTAAGTTTACCAAGAATGTTATATCTTAGGATTTTACGTTTTTTTTATAATTGAAAATGCAATTAAAGATTTAGTCTGACACTTAAATAAATTGCTTTTGTACTCATTTTCTATTCAGAACGACAGTCTCGAATAACTGTTTTAATATGTTTTTGCACATCTCATATTCTTCCATTGTCATATTTCAGAGGAAATTCCTTCCTCATTTTTCCCATATGGTATAGAATCAATTCGAACGCCAGAAAGGCGTTCGAACTATTCCAAGTATCACGTTCTATCAACTGAGCTATGGAGCCGCTCTTGTTGACGGATGGACATAAGAGCTTGAGAAATTTTAATAGCTTCAAGCGGATTATTTGAATTATTTTTTTTTTTTTACTTTGGGCTGTTGTCCCTCATGAGGAGGATGTGTGAAATGCATTGCCACCGTTCGTGTATACGTTTTTATGACTTATGAATCCGTCTATACCAGTCGAAAGCGGCGACTAGCAATCAGCCGATCGAGCGTTTGACATGGAATGAAGCGGTTCCTTGAGCTGATGCATTTTAAATGATTTGTAAAATACTGCAGTCTGAGGAAAAGTTGCAAAATTGTACATTTCTGCAAAGGTGGTACACTTTTTTTTCAAACTGTGTACATAATTCAGGAAGGCTGGGATCTTTAATATTTTACTCTGATACTCCATTTTTTGCGTTATTTAGACATAATCAAATTTGTTTCATTTAGAATATTTTCATGGTTTCAAAAGGGATGCCCCGATGTTATTTCTAGGATAGAATGAAAATGTATGAGACTCGTATTCAATAATGATTTGATAATGATCAATAGCATAAATTATTACGTTGAAATTGTAAGGTAACGCAAGTTTTTTTTTCTTCAGAATATGAGAATAAAAATTCCATTATCGTGAACTAGCTCTTAGGACGAAATTCGTGAAGAGGATATCAAAATGGAATATTGTTTTATACAGTTTAATAAAGACATGCTTATAATACTGTTCCATTTACGAAAAAGTACTTTTTTACAATCTCAAATTTGATGTCTCAAATTGATGTTACAATTTGATGAAACGGAGTTGCTGTTTGGCAGCTTTTCTCATTTTCTTATCACTGATGATAATAACTCCAACTTTGCTACACCAGAAAATATTCTGAAAATCATAGATAAATAGTATTGTGTTATAACTAACCGTTAGTGGGCTAGAATACATGATAAACGTAGATATTCCCACGAATGCGAAAGACAATAGAGCTAAGGTTACTAAGTATACAACGTTAAGGAGTCCTCTCCATATAGTACGATTTCGCCGTTGTTCAGCTCGAGTCTCTTCTTCAGTTTCACCTGCTTGAATCGCCGCGATCTGACGAAAACTTCTGGCTTGTTTAACAGCAACTGAAACTAGCGCCAAATTCAGTATGGTTATCAAGAACATGGGTAGAGACAAAGATGAAAAGAAGATGATAAAGTATATCAATAAAATGCTGGATCTGGATTCTTCGAAATGAATAAACATATCAGGGAAGTTACATGTTACTGACCCCGAAAAGGGGGAACCATTAATAGGCAACCAAAGCATGGAATCTGAAGAGAGAATTAGAGCCACAACGAAAAAAGCTACTAGTCGATGGTTTGTCACCAAGTTAAAGTACCTCAGAGGATAAACAATGAATAAAAACTTATTGAAAGCTATCGCACATAACACCCATGAAGAAAGATGAAGGAAAAATGAAAAAAGGACCAAGAGCACAAAGCAAGAATCTCCGCTCACATGGAAATATGACCCAAAAGTTGACGTAGAGAAAACGACATTGCTGGATAGAACCAAAGAAATGTCTTGACAAGCTTGAAGTTTGTAAAGGGTTTTATCGATGTGGTTGAAATCCAGATCTCGCTCTTTCGCAAGGACAACGAGCACGAAGGTATTGACGACTACAGCGATCAAAGAACAAACTTGTAATCCTACGAGTCGAGCAATATCAACTTCTTCAAAGTGTATATTGACACTTTGGTCACTTAAATCAGAGGAAGTGTTCATCTTATTTTGAATCGAGAAAACATGGAAAGAATGCTTTGATGAAAATCCTTCTTAGTGCCTCACTTGGGAATCGCTACAAGAAACAAGCTACAACTGATTGGGGCGCTGCGCATCAGTATCTGTCTGTCTAATATGAGTGTCGTAGATTCTGCCGCTATGATAGATAGATGGTTGAAGATATGTTCCGATTCTTTAATGTTTGCAAGAGGAGCTGGCAAATGATTTTTTTAAAGGATATGATTTGGATCTTGATCCACGCATCTCTATCGGTGGGAGAAATGTATTTCTCATGATGGATTTGCATTAACTTCCATGCAGTATTCATTTGATGCTAAAACACCGCCACCGGAAATATCACAAATAGTCTCGTGTTCAATACTGCCTTGTCTTTATTCGTCAAAATGAACAAATACGCAAGAATATACTGATGAAACCAGGGCGATTAAACAACGTTTGTACAGTATAGCTGAGTTTGACGTGACCAATGTTCAATAATATAATCCAAATTGTAATATTGGTGTAATTGCGTTATCCAACAAAATGGATCGTTAATCAGACGACCTGTCTCCTGATTATCTAGCAGTTATTAATGACTTCGTTACCAATATGACACGATAAAAAGTTATGATGTGCATATAAAGACTTGGTAATAACGATTCATTATAGTGCGTATACAAATGAAGATTGGTAGCCTACGGATCGAGCATTATTAACTTCTTCAAGTGGTACATTGGCACAAAATGTCAGATTTGTGATGCCAATAATGAAACAAGCTTAACTCCAATGATCTGGTAAGAATGATGATATAGCATGACCTTTTCCATATGAATAGACCAGGGCCCTATTGCATGAAAAGTTGCGTTTAAACGCAAGTCAGAAAATTAAACGCAACTCTAATTTCCACCAATCAAGAGCGCGTATTTAGGACTGGCGTTTAATATTCTGAGTTGCGTTAAAACGCAACTTTTTATGCAATAGGGCCCTGAACTCTAAGAGATTTTGCATCTCTTTGTACCGTTTAAGGTGCAATTTTGCAACTTTGTACCTAGGTGTGTAGGATTATAATGACTATAGTGTGCTAATAATGTGGTTGGCCAAAATAAGAAGACAGTTATATTAACAATTTATGAGACCTCTATTCTATGGCTGGTTTGACATAGAGCGAGTATGCAATTTGCCAATCCAGAACGGCATCCAAAGAAAGGATTACACTCGTGACTATAAAAGTAATAAAATAATAAATGAAGGCTCAACTGCTCAATGAGAACATAAAAGGGAGTCACAACAGATATTTCCTACAGCGGGGGCATATGTCCCTAAAAAGTGGATGTGGCTGAGACCCCGCTCTCATGTTAAGACAGCGATGACGAAATATTCAAGAGCAACGGCGATCTTCATGCAGTTAAACTTGGAAGCCGCCGAGTCAAGCACCAACAACTTCTTCAAAGTGCACAATGGCACATCAATCAGTGTCAATCAGTAAAACCAGATGAATTATGCATCCTTCCATCTAGAGTAGATATGAACGCCTATGTTGCTTGAACAGCAGTCTCGACCCATTGACTACTGGAACCGGGTAGTCCCTTCACAAAGTCTATGCGGTTTTGAGAATTCAGTAGTCAATGGGTTAAATAGCCCTAGGCCCCAGGGGGATTCATACAGTTGGTTTCAAACGAGTCTTGATACATATCTGAGCATGATGCCATCATATTATTCTGCTCTTCAGTTATCTGCAGTGGGAAGATGCAAGACGCAATTTGACGTCACTGATGGTGAGAATGCCAAGTTTGCACCACCATCAGTAATAGCCCCCATAAAAAATCTTTAAATCATCAAACACCATTATTTTGCGCATCGACATTTTCATTCCTCGGCTGCAGATAATAACAGGTTAGACATTTGCCGTCGAAACCATTATACAAGATATGCTTACGAGGTGGGCAACATTCAACATTAATTTCACGCGGTTTTGATGTCGTTAAGGAGACCTATTTGTTCTTTAGCCTGGATCACTAATGTTTACCAAGATCAAAATCATTTATCTATGCGAGAGTATATAGTCAGAATGCATATTATATACGCCATCCTGCAAACTACAGGTAGTTTCACACTTAGAACCGAAACCTCAAGGTTTCAGAAGCTCCGGCAGTCCTATAGAAGCTTATACATGCAGCGCTCAGGCGAGTTAGCACAAGTTACCTTCTCACATTCGCTTCTTTAAAAAAAAGGGCGCCAGGTTGAGTTTGTACAAGTCACCTTCTCGTCTTCACTGTCTTTTCGACCAACACATGGCGTTTTGGCTAGTTGAAGAATTCGCCATTGGGCTGCACGTATAAGCTTCCGTAGGAAGACCTTAAGGTGTCGGCTCTCAATGTGATCCTAACTATTTAGCTTGTCCAACCTATATAACAACACCCACTGCATATGCATCACACTTCCTTTATTGCAATACGATTATGTGTTAACATGTAAAGAAGTGTTTGCCATTTTGTAAATGACAAAGAAGGGAAATCTGACTACATTACAGAAGTGTTTTTTTAACTATTAAAAAAAAAACATATTAACTAAAAATATATACTGGTGAAGGACTGAATCTCACTGTTTTTAGAGTGACCTTGCAAATTGTATAAAGTAATCATTACAGATTCCTCGAATAGAGCAAACCAACAAATTCTACTCAATATTTAATTTTCTCCTACGGTGAATCCATTCACTCACGCATGAATAATCCTTGACAGTTGATGCATTTAAAGTTACTTCTTCGTCATCATAGATATGAATGAAATCGTATGTAAAATCTACTACCAAAGATATGTACAAAGATATTCATGTAAATACTAAGTTTACCAAGAATGTTATATCTTAGCATTTTACGCTCTTTTTTTTATTATTGAAAATGCAATTAAAGTTTCAGTCTGACACTTAAATAAATTGCTTTTGTACTAGTTTTCTATTCCGAACGACAGTCTCTAATAATTGTTTTAATGTGTTTTTGCACATCTCATACTTTTCCATTGTCATATTTCGGTCATATTTCGGAGGAAATTCCTTCCTCATTTTTCCCATATGATATAGAATCAATTCGAACGCCAGAAAGGCGTTCGAACTATTCCAAGTTGCTCATTCTATCAACTTTTAGACGCTCTTTTAGACGGATGGACATAAGAGCGTGAGAAATATCAATAGCTTCAAGCGGATTATTTGAGTTATTTTTTGTTTTTACTTTGGGGTGTCGTCCCTCATGAGGAGGATGAGTGAAATGCATTGCCACCTTTCATGTATACGTTTTTATGACTTATGAATCTGTCTATACCAGTCGAAAGCGGCAACTAGCGATCAGTCGATCGAGCGTTTGACATGGAATGAAGCGGTTCCTTGAGCTGATGCATTTTAAATGATTTGTAAACTACTGCAGTCTGAGGAAAAGTGGCAATGCTGTACATGTTTGCAAATGTGGTACATTTTTTTCAAACTGTGTACATAATTCAGGAAGGCTGGGATCTTTAATATTTTACTCTGATTACTTCATTTTTGCGTTATTCAGACATAATCAAATTTGTT
>BQKZ01000981.1:19403-40692 GCA_036244855.1 Temnopleurus reevesii
AACTAAGATTCATTAGGGAACATTGAGAGGTTCCTCATATAGGACATAATCTATCAAGAAAAATGCTTTCAGAAGCTTTTAAATTTGCCTCGACTTTCTCTCTCATTATGAAAAAAAAATGTCCTTGTAAATCGAGCTAGATCACAATTATGCTAAGCGATTGTCCAATGGTAAATCTGCCTCTACCAATTCGCATAAAAATCGCCTATTCTAATTTAATAATTAAAACATTAGATCGATGATGACCTTCTTTTAAACAAACACGCCGTGTTTAAGCGCTCTCGATAATAAAAGAAAGTCACTTGGGGGATTTTTCCGCGATACTCTTTTCTCGATGGTCAGTCGCCTAAGCGATGAAGATTTTCAAGGTTTTGGCTGACAATTAAATGATTCATTTACCCCTTTTATTTGATGAGCTAATTAATGCCTATCTTCTAATGATTAGCGCTATTAACGTTTGGGTAAAGTAGTCTAAATGTGGAAATGTCACAGGAGGAGTGAACAATAGCGATATAAAATAGAGTACGATGATCGATAAAGGAGAGAGGTATAGAGCAGTGAGAGAAATGGACCTCCTCCAGGGAAGAACGCAGTATCTCAATTTTGCACATTTTGAGATATTGACCATTTTTTTTATGCAAAACGTATCAAAAATGCTTTCTTCAGTTATGAAAAAAAATTTCAAACTATTTGTTCAGTGAACAGAACGTCTCGTACGAAAAAATATACTTTTATGCAAAAAAATATAACATCCACAAAAATAAAGATACTGCTTTCTTCCTTGAAGGGGGGGGGGGCTATAGACTATAGTGAGAAAAATACGTAACAAGAAAGGTTTGGATAGGCATATAGGAAGAGAAAGACCAAACAGAAGCATATGAAGAGTGAAACAGGATGAAGCCCTTCAGGCACCCTCCATAATTCTGACATTCAAACCACAACCCATCGCCGTCATCCTCGATTGCAAACCATTTTATGCATTGCCCTAAATATTGAAAATGTTGCGGTTTATCACGCATCATGGAGAGGCATTCTGTGTCGCCGTCTACAGTATTCCTATAGGAGTCGAATCATTTAACACCCATCATTATTCTACAACGGATTAAAATTTATACCCTTTCGACACATCGCTTCCATGCATGCATAATGTTTACGACCTAAAGGAATTGTTTACCCGACTATCTCGAAATGAAAGATGAATATAAACAAAATGATATTAATACTGTTAGCCCGAATCTATTCCAGGATTTTGGCCTTGGCTGTTTCACGGATATGGCCGATGAAATCGGATGTTGAAGTAAAATATGCATTGGTGTAAAGCTGATATTTCCTGCTATCATGAATCTATGCTGACAGCTATTATCCTTGATATACTTTGGATTTGTACCTGATTTGTCCGGTTCCATTCAGCAGTGATTTAGTCGTAATATATAGCATCAAAATATAGTATCAAACGTACGCAAGTCAAACGAAATTGTTCATAGGAACAAAATGCCACATATATGCATGGAGTAAAAATGGAAACATACATGTTTGTAGCCCGGGCAAGAAATTGCGCAATAAGAATTGTTCCCGCTTAAAGGTAGAATACTTTTGCAGCCCAAAATTTGACTTTCCAAGATTATTGTGTTATGTTGAAGAGTACTAAATGTTAGAACTTATCACCAATCAATTAAGCACAAAGATTGATCATGATAGGCGCATTTATAGTTATTCCAATAATAATTCTTCTATTCGGGCCTCGAACTAATTGACCATGCGTTCAAAATTCAAAACAGCCGTTAACCCCTCGTTGACCAATAGCGCAAGAGTCTCTCTCAGTGCGTGTTCCGCATGGTGTGGCAGTGTATTGAAGTGCGCACTGTATATGCTCTTATGTTTTGTGTATGTGCGTGGTACCGTAATACGCTAAGAGTATCGCGATACCGTTGGTGTCAAGATGAATTATGATAGAATAGATTTTTATTTGAATTAAATATTCTAGACTACATTCGACCAAAATACTTCATAGAAGTTATTATTTTCGCATATCTGAGGTACACAACAAGTTGTAAGCATAACCGTAATGTGTGCAAATGTAGTTTTCTACCTTTAAAACAAATCTTTATTCTAAGGGGATGTTGCAAGAAGCTTGCAATTGATCGGAAAGAGCCATTCAAAATTATTGTTTCATGGGCGTCCTGTTACAAGCACAGGCAGTGCGAAAATAAAAATTTGCGTTTAAATTTGCAACCATTTTGTAGTTGATTTGCAATCAATTGCAACTTTCTTGAAATTCTATTCATGCTGACCATACATTTAATGTTTGCTGTCACGCGTGACTGTTTCTCTACTTACTTTCATTACAAAATTACAACTTTGATGTAACACCAACGCCGAAGACTTTGCCTTTAAAGTCGTCCCTGTATAATCACGTTTGAATTTTAGTATGTAGGCTAGCAGTTACGTGTGTCAAGAGCCCCGGTATCGATGAAAGCCCAAGAGAAAAAGGAGAATGTGTTTGAAATGCAAATGATTGTTAATCAGCCGAATGTGATACATCATCAACATTCAAGACACTCGATTTCAATGCAGAGTTCAACAACGACTATGTTGTCTCGACTGGAGTTTTCTGGTTAACTGATATCTACACTCGAAGAACACGCGCGCACAAATTTGCCCCCCCCCCCCCCAGGCAGAGCTGACAAGAAAAAAAATTGTCAAAATATGGTTCATCCACAAATTTGGCGCCCTCCTTTCAGTAATTTTGCGCCCCCTTTGCAGCTAATTTGGCGCATTTTGCCATCGAATTTTGACGCCCCCTATCTCTTACCCGGGGGGCTGACGCCCCATAGCCCCCCCCCCCAACGGTGCGCGCATGAGGAAATTAGGGTAAAGAGCAACACACTAAAGATATCCAGCGCTATGGTGAAGATACACAACCTCAGGGGTGCATCACTCAACATAATTATGCACCATTATATCCACCCTCAGGGTACATTATTTGTACCCTAAACGGTGCTGCTATTGTACCAACGACTGTACCCGAAGGGTGCAAAACCGCACCCTTATTTCTTAGTTTGTAGGATTGATCATGAATTAGGATTGTCCATAGACTGTCTTCGGTTTTTTCTCTAGCAAACGAATTATATCATTCTATTAAGTTTCTAACCCAGTAAATTGCCCCAGTAATTTCAGTTAGGAGAACATTGTTAGATGTGTCAAACGTATCCTCCTTGCAGATTGGTAAGTTGATAGCGTTTAAATTCTACATTCATATCTTCTTCATACCTGTCATCAGCAAAATATAAATCTTTGACGTCATTTCAACATCCTACAGTTAATTTGATGCTTTAGCCAAGAGGTATAAATCTTTACCGAAAGAAGATGTAAATCTTGTCAGAAAAGGAAATATCAAAAGGGGAAGGCCACTCAAAATAGACGTTTGCTTTGGGGAGCCAATTTTCCACACTGGAGTCACAGATAGACTTTGATCTTCATAAAGCCTTAATCCATCTGATTTTGTATGACATCTTGGCCACTCAGTAGCAACAATTCCTCCTGCGCACATCAATCTAAAATAAGCGTCATTCAACAACCTTGTTACCCCCAACATTGCACCAGGATTTAGCTTTGTCCATCCTCCATAAGCCCAACATACATCACTGTGCCCTAGTAATGGATATGAAATTGGATAAGAGCTTTTACTTTCACATAGCATTTTGAACCTCCGATGGGATATGCTAAAAAGGCTTTGTGTTTTAGGAAGAAAACGGAATGCATGTGGTTTCTGTTTTAACGTGAAGAATTAGGTCAAAGAATGTAAATAAAATCACCAGGTGAAGATGAATGTTTTTGTTTTGCTGTCAAGGGATTTAACAGCAGAAAATAAAGGACGTATCTGTAAATATGTCTAGATAGTTTTGAATGGCTGGAAAGAATGGGTTTTAAATAAAGTGGTTTGGAATTAGCTACTGCCATTATCATTTTATTTTCTTTTAAGGTGAGCCATTAGACAACAATATCATTGACAGAAAATATGTAACGTGTAATCGTCTGAAACTTAAAATTTAAATCGTTAAATGCTATATCGTATTAATCCCTAGAGTGCTTTAGAAACATTTGTTTTATACAATTAATAATTTTTGTTTTAATCATAAGTTCTTTTTCATTTGTTTATTCTCACTTAGTATCAATTATCCAAATTCTTAATCTTAATCTCGATGCATTGTACTTTACATTATTATAATGTTTGCACTCTCTCTCTCTCTCTCTGATGCATGTCATCCAAATTAGCAATGCATTTTGTTTCTAAAAGGTTAATCAGTAATCAAAGCTCTTATTGCTAAAGGCCACGGCCACTTTTACATGGCACTGCAGAATATCATTCATAATGTCAATGTTTGCACCATCTTATAATTTGCACTTTATTCTCCTCTTGATACAAATCATGAAGTCACAATGTAATGGATGAATGTCATTCGTGTCCTTACAAATCTACATTATTTGTTTTAATATTCCACCTGCGATCTGCCTTCCCCCAGCATCCATTGACAACCTTGAGAAGCTCTTAGAGGATGACATCCGCACAACATGATAGGAATTACAAAATGATTCCCGCATTCATATAACATGGGAAATATTATGTACGATATCAATTTGGATCACATTAGTGCATTTATTTCGACCTTGTCAGCCTATTCGATTCGGCTATCTTCTCCAATTCAAAGGGAAGCGAACGAGTTTTTGATGTAGTTGTTTTGAAACCGTGATGTCCGTCTTTTTGCGATGTAATGGAAGCTATTGATGATGTTTTGACCTATATTGTAGTGCGTGCCCTACATGACTATCATGGCCATTCCAGTTTCATTAATTCTTGAAAGCAAAGTCACATCATTTATATACATAGACAACTTCATATATAATTTTTAGACAACTTCGTATATAATTTTTATGCTGATTTTTTTTGTATATCCCACACTCCCCTTCATTCTAGTGTTTGGCGCATATCGTGGAACTTGTAAACGCTTACTTGGAATATCTTAAAAAGGCAGAAGAAAAGCGTAGTGGCAAAAATCATTATCATGTATTTCATTAATTGCTCTGCTGTTTTACACCGTGTGCCCGTATAGTTGGATTTTGTCTAGTGTTGTGATTAAATGACTTTGAATATTGGAAAAAAAAGGTGAATTGGTGGCATTTCGTGATAGACTTTTCTTTGGCAGATTCAGACTTTTTTTTTGTATATTTAAACCATTTGCATGATGTAGGAAAACGGAAAATTTTTCTTGTAGGAGAGCGTTATATTTATTATTCTTGTCTTTCATGTGGTGTCGTATTGATAAAAAAAAAGATTCATACACCTGTCAAAACATGATGTCCTCGAAGTGCAGTATTTGCATAGTATATGGATCAATAAAGGTATTATTTCCGTTGCATGATTTAGAAAATAATCAGCATAGTTGAATATCATAATTTAGAAATGTTAGTCATAGGAAATTTTATATTTCAACCTTTTTTCCTTATCAAACAGATCTTCCTGATAAGAAGAAAATGATTAACGTGAACATGAAAGGTAAAAAAAAATGACCAAATATGCAACTCCCCCACTCAAATTTTAATAGTGACTCAAGCAGACAAAATAGTTACATTCTTAAAGTTATGTATAGAAGTCCACCTATTCATTAAGTAAAGATTAAGTTATAGGTAAGACATTTGATATTAAGAATACATTGCAAAGGGAGACTGACTAAGAGGATTTGTCTTCAGGCTGACTCACGCCTTTGCGTTTACAGCAGATCGTTCATGACGCTCCGTGAATGCAGAAATTCTTACCGACCGCGCTTGACTGACGTTCGTCTAGCGCTAGACGTATGTACACATTAGCGTCAACTAAGCGTCGATCATGCGTAATGAACGCGAGGCAGATGATGGCCTGAAAACATAAAATGTGTGAGATAGAGTAACAAAATGTTTACCCGTGCATGCTTGCGATTAACAGTTGGAAAATGTAATTTATTTTATCCAACATTCAAAATCAATATCAATACAAGAAAAAAAAGTAACAATAGTGAATTCTAGGAAGTGCCAACCATTCAAAATATGAGATGAAATACCTAAATGACAAGATAAATAGTCACTATCGATCTCGCAACCACTGCAAGATATCCTAAATCAAGTCCGAAGCAGTTTTTCCGTCAAAGTCCCAAAAGGCTGAAAGGGGAGCGAAATGCAAATCTCAAATTTCCACAAACAAACATGTGCAAGTATATTCGTTTGACATATCATTTTCTGGCTTGTTCAAGACATCAATCTCAGCCTATCACACTGCATCCTGGAAAAGATTGTCAAGAAAGAATCGCTTCCTTTAGGGTCATGAGAATAGAGGTCGACAGGCTTTTTCGTCCTGAATTTTGAACCGAAGAGAGCAATTCAGAAAAAAAGCACATGGTGTCATTTTGTAGTTCGTCTTTTTGCTTATAATATGCTAGCACCGTCAAATGACCATGATGTGTAATGCTGTCTTCTATTCAAGTTTTCGGGAGAATTAAAAAATTGAGTTATTTTTCATTTGATCATTTCCAAGGTACTCATGACTGTCAAATCTATTTGAGTACGGTAACATTACGAGCGTCTACTATGGCCGATTAATAGTATGGATTATAGAAATATCAGAAGTATGGATTATAGAAATTGCGCAAAATAAATCTACAAATTGTTATTATTATCAAGATGAGATTAGAAGAATAAAATTCAATAAGATTTCAAGCCGACACCACCAATGAAAGACTAGATCAAAAAAGTAAAATTAAATAAGCTTTTCAGCTAAAATCTAATGAAGTGTGAGATTGAAAAAGTGAAATTAAATAGTTTTCCAGCCATTTACTTTTAACATTATTAGAACATTAATGTTTATATAATTGTAATAGAATGATAAAACAATTACCTATACATGGATCAAGTAAATACACATTTGCCAGATTGTACAATACCAATTAATACAGAATTCACGGGCAAAAAAAGTTATTTAATCAAAAAGGTTATTATTAACTTAGCTCTATTTTGGTAACATCACAAATTCGGAGGCATATGCTGTCAAAATTGAGTTGTCTTCGAATTCTTTACATTTTGTGATAAAATCTGTCCAAAGTGTTTTCCTAATGCACTTTGTCGGTGAAATTAGAATGTCAAAGATGTGCATCATGCTATTGAATTCCAGATGCTTCAGAAAAGAGCGGTCAGTGACCAGATATGAATATCTTGTTTTCTGTCATATTTTTGTGTTTATCGCCTCTTCTACCCTCCCTTTGGTGGACTCAATAGTATCAGTGATTTGATTGAAGCGTAATAGATGCGAAACCGTTGCATAAAATATACTGACAAACACATGAAACAGGTAATTTAAAAGTTTCCTTAAAAAGTAAAGCAATGTCAGTATAGAGTCATTAATGTCTATAAACAGCTCACATCAATATAGTTATATCACATGACAAAAAAATGTTTACATTTTATCATGTGAGCACGATGATGTGATAATGTTGCTGCAATAGGAACTGTTTTCAATTGAATGAAGCTTGTTTTTCTTTAAATGAATCTCCTGACATAATCTAATGTAGTTTTCAGTTTTATTATCTAATGATCATTGTCGAAACTTTATTTTCCCATTCAATCATCGACCTTATTTTACCAATTTGGTAAATTAAAATTTAAAATCAAAGCCTGCCATTTAGCTTCTTCAATGATTTCGGTTATTAACCCCTGTATAATTTTTTTTAATTTGATCATGGCGATATAGTCCTATGATGCCTCTTTTCCGCTTTAAGCATACATTGATATGGCTACCATTTTAGATGCATTAGGAATACAAGATGAAATCACACCCGATGAAGAATTTTTGAGGTTGGAGCTGATGAATGGACCTAGTTTAAACCTCTATAACAATTTTATGGGGCCTTATCGCGATATCAGGGTGGTATTTTCACGTTTTGAGATTCTTTTTATAATAATGGAGTTGAAAGAGACTGACGTAAATGTGGAAGAAATTATATCGCTTACTGACAAAACCGGGTAGAATATAAGGCACTCGTTCCATGTGATGAACATGGTCATTTACACCGCTCTAATGGCGTTTGGTAACATGATACGAACATTGATCCTATAATGACCAGCTCGTATATTGACCAAGTCCAGTTGAGGACTATGTGTTCTGATAGCACCCACCTCTGCAGATTCTCTTTTACTGAACACACGGTGACTACATACTGCTCAACCACTGAGTCCGTACGCAACCCTCTGATCAGATGCCCATCTGGAGGCGCGATCAGAGGGGTACACACACAAAAAACAAGAACTAACATATTTGAGTAATGTGACACTATAATGACACACAGTTGAGTATTTTCATTGATATTCTCACCGGTGTGTCATTATTAGTGTCACTTTTTGCGACTTTACTCAGATCCATGAGTTCTTGTTTTTTGTGTGCAGCTGATCAGAGGGGTGTATAGCTGATCAGAGGACTCCATGGTTGAGTGCTATGTAGTCACTTTGTGTTCAGTGTAAGAGGATATGCAGAGGCGGCTGTTATCAGAACACATAGTTCTCAACTGGGCTAATATTGACCAGACAGTATAGTTGTCTGAGTAGTGAACAATTATGTACGAACGCCAGTGGAGGTGGGTTGAAAATGCACATCCCAAAGTGGTGTGGAAGCAACTATTTGCCTCATGGTCGAATCTCCGAAGGGAAAATATTCGCATCTGCGTCAATGAGGGGCTATTCTAACAAAATAAGACATAATTCAAAATAAACTACTGACGGTTGTACTCAGTTCGTTTATATCCGTCATTGATGTATTAAAATTATTTTTTTTCAAAAAAGGGACTCTGGGTTATGTCGCGTCCTTAGAGAAGTTTTAAGATTTCCTTTAATTGAAACCGATTTATTCCTGAAACCCGGTACAAAGCTGACAGTTTTGTTGAAAAAATCACATGTTTAGTGTTCACAGTAAGAATCAGTAAATTTCATCGGTTATTTTTGTTTTGTCAAAATATGAATGTTGCGATTTATTTCCATCTCAGATCACATATCGGTCACACAAGGTGTGTGATGGGCTTCATAGATTTTGGAAGGATAGAAAATCCCGCTCTAACCTTGAAATCATTCGATGTGTTATCAAAATTCAACAAACCCTTTAAATCTAGGCAGACATTTCTACCTCCTGCTGTTATTCCTCAAAACCCAACCACTCAAGTCTTGAAATCACGTACTCCAATAAAAGGAGCGTTCCTGTATGGATAAGTGAAATTTAGCCGACGGCGTTGTTTGTAGTTATCTTTGTAGCCGATATTGAATCATCTTCATATCATATCCACCTACACGTGCTATGAAGCTGGAATGATAATAAAATCCTTCGTGGAAATTCATATTAGTACGAGTTTCCTGTTTCATAAGGCACCCAAAATGTTCGGATGCCCTCTAATGGTATTTTAGAAAAAAAAAAGCGTCGGTTGGCCGATTTTTTTTCTCACCCTAATTTTTTCTCATAATTTTTCGACCACAATTTAAAAAATTCATGAGTAAAATAGGCCTTAGAAGGGTGTGAGAGGGGGGAAGGGGGGGGGGGGGTAAAAAGCCAAAGAAGTATTTTCATGTCTTTCATCTTATATTTAACATGTTTACTTATAGCTTTACTGTGATTTTCCAATTTTAATGAAAAGCAAAAAAAATATAACATATCAGGTAGTACCATTTTTAGAAGGCCGGTCGGTGGAGGGTATCGAAATAATTCATTGTGCCTAATCTACATTTTTTTTTGCCCTTAGCTTTGAATTTTGTGATTAACTTCTCATGAATTTTGCATTCAAGCCCGAAATCGCTCGGGCTCTTGCAAACTGTGTTTTCAATTTTTATCATTGTCTGATGATGTCGTCAACTGTTTAGAGAAGTTATTTCTGATATAAATTTTAGGTATATTTAACATTGATATCTGTAATACAAAATGTACATTTACAAAATTATGCTGAGTGTATACCGTGCCGGTTTTGTCTTTACAAGCAATAATGTACGCCTATGGTGACGGTCTAAAAAAAGGAGTTCGTGAAAAATGTTCCTCATTCTTCATGATCTGCTTCAGTCTAGTTGGCAGCCTAAGTTCCTTGACGAACTCGATCCTTTAAAATCAGTCATCTCAATCCGCTAGACACATTCATCCTATTTGTCGACCTGTATAGATGTGTCTGGTGGGCCGCCATCGTCTTCTGTCATTTTCTTCAACTGCTACCCAAGGAAAATGCAAGCTATGAGCTTTACTTTTTAGTTGGCACTCCTCTCCTTTTAAAGACTGGGCCCAGTGGGCCAGGGAATTTTGGCTCTGATTAAAATCACTAAAATCAGACCAACAGATCATGAAAAGTTCGAAGTAAATCGGACAATAAATAAGAACAATTTTATGAATATTTCATGGCTGCAATAATGCTGCAATTGTAATGCGCTTAGGGAATTCTCATGAAGAGTTGATAAGCGCTATGTAAAAGCCGTTCATTATTATTATTATCACTTTACAGTGATTTTTCATACATTTTTTTCATGCAACTTTTGGTCACGTAATAAGACGTATGTCATGCACCTCTCAGCAAATGTTTTTCATATATTGTTGTTTTAACCCCCCCCCCCCCCCCACTTTTTCGACCCTCACCAAAAAGTTGTTTTGTGCAGGTGCATTTATTGATCTAAGGATCAAGAAGTGTGACATACGTCATAGCACGTGATCAAAATTTGCCAATTAGCATGTAAATAACTGTTTGCTTATTATGAAATACGTATCCGATTTCCTTCAAACTTTTTTTAATCTGTTCATCTGACTTGTCAGCATTGAATCAAAGCAAGAATCGAAAGAAACGCTGTACTAAAATTATTAGTCACTCGCATACTGAATTGAATTGTTATGGAAATGTGTATGTTTTTAATAAGAGACTACGGAGATTAATATCAGCCACAGTAAAGTAAAATACTTTTAACCAAGATTACAATCCCCCCTGAATGCCACAGTAAAGTAAAATACTTTTAACCAAGATTACAATCCCCCCTGAATACACTTTGGCTATACCCCATAATTATGTAGCAGTGTTTTCTGTTTCCTTGATTCCCCTTGATAATCATCCCCTCCTGGGCCCCGTAACATAAAGATTTCCAATCAGTCGTAAGATCGATATCAATCACAAGTCTATGGGAAATCACGTACTAAATTCTGCGATTGATCGCACAGGTGTGTATATCTCTTTAATGTTACAGGCCCCTGGTCTCACTTCAACAACGCAATCATCTCATCTTGACCCCACATGCTCGCATCCGTGTTGTTATCATCTCAGATAACGGTTAACCCTCTCCAACCAGCGGTCACACGCTCCCAACCCGCAGACGCTGCAAAGTGGTGCTCTCTCGGGGTGGAAGGAGTTAAGCGAAACTCGGAATTGAAACAGTCGTCGAGGGAAGATATTCATCAGACAATCCCGGCGGCTATTAGAAATTAATTTACTTACAATTTTTAACAGAGTTGTCCTCTAAAAGGTCACAGGACTACGGAGCGTGTAGTGCTGTCTCAAAGGTATATATTCCTTTTGTAGCTAAGCACATGCAAGATTGTTAGCGTTTACACCACCGTGTAAAATTCACCACCGTGTAAAAATGTAATATGTGTTTAATTTTATCAGAATGCATCAGAGAGGCTGGGCAAATGTTAATTGCATACTGGAATGGTTAGAGTAAGAGGGTAAATCAGACAGATTTAGAGTACAAATACTTGACTAAAGGAGAGATGGAGAGGGAGAGAGAGAAAGAGAGAGAGATAGAGAGAATGAGAGAGGAGGGGGAGAGAGAGGGCAATATGAATTTATCATATACCGTTTAGAGAATTAATTTTATTATCAAATTACTGCTAAATGAGATATACTAAACATCGCTAAATGAATGAAGGACAATTGGATGAAAACATATACAAATCTCTCACTCAGTTTACTTAGTTTAACACAAACTTAAGTTTATTTCAAGTGATAGGTATACGAATATCGTTATTGTCTGGAAGCTACAGTTTTCATGAAGATTGTAAAAATCATAAAATAAATTAGTCGTTCAGAGAATGAATTAAGTGTTGCACCAAGTGCGCCTGCAAGTCAGAACCAATATGTCCATCGTTATTGCAGTTCATTCTGATGATCCTTTAACATGTTTAAACCGATAGACCAGTTTTGGGAGAGATGGCGCTTCATATATCTAACTACTTTGTGAGCTACAGTAAAGAGTTTAAAAAAGTGCAATTTTTCAATAGCAAATTAGAGCATATTAATATTTTGTTTAAATAAAATCGATCAAGAAATGGCTTATTATCGCCAAATAAAAAATGACGACGCGCGTCACGCCCCCAACACATGCTTCACGTATAAAACGAGTGGAAACTCACACACCGCAGACAATACCACCAGCAACCCACCCATTTTGCGCCGGTCGGTCCCTGTGTGATTCATTTAGCGCATCACAGGAGTAACGGCTGATTGGCATTTTCAAAGTGAACTACATCAGAATCCGTGCGAAATCTTCTCCCAATTTTGTACACAGTTATAGTTAGGCAAGTAAAGCAATTTTTAGTCTATCAGCTCGTTTCACATCCATTTCTGCATCTCGACCATAACGAATCTATACCTTTAAGTTTCTTACTAGTTCCAAGATAAAACTGGCGTAATATCATGAGCCGATCTGAATACCTCTATCGGGTATCATTCCATCCCTTGCATTGCACGTGATCGCAATTTCTAATTAACATCATTGAGATTTAAGCGTTATCGATCGACACTAAGCCGTATGCAAGGAGGGTGAAAAGATGGACATATGTACGATACCGTTTATGGGCCCGGTGCATACAGGGCGCCATTAAAGCGATGATCGAACGTCGCGGGTTCTCACAACACATCCATACATTATCAAGCCTTGCGCACGCTGGATGAAAAATAATGCAACACTGAAAGGACCTTTCTTATTGGAATTTGGAATTTGGAATTTATTCATTTGAACGTCATTGACATGTACAGCCAACATTTTGTTCTGATTATATATTTTTTTCATACACATTGTGTTATATCAAACCAATTATACAACATAAAGAAAATATAAATGATTTAGTAACAATAATGAAACAATTGTATTGTACAATGTTGCACTCTTTTCATAAAGGTGCAGTGAATTACAAATTACAATTATTTTAACAAACCCGGCAGTTGTGGGGTTTAACCTGAGCTTCGCTTCATTCCAGGTCAGACGAGCTACCGCCTGAGCCAGATTAGTGATGGACATTAGGACATTAGAGCTGTCGTTAGATACTTGACATAATTCACCGGAGATGGGTTGTCACCGTTCCATACATCGTCTCACAAAAGTCAGACTGCCAATTTGCTATTAATTATTGCTTGAATTCTTTTAATTTGACCATAATTCTTACTTGATTGCATGTTGTTTGCCTTGACCATCATGGATGGGGTCATTTATTCCTTGAATAAAACACTTTTTGAGATCTGCATGTTCGTGTGAGGGGGGCTTAAAAAGTTGTATTGGTGAATGAATGCTAGGTATCGGAGCTATTAATTGCAGATCTCCGTTCGATTCAAAAGATTCGACGTTCAGCAAGTGAACAATCGATGAACTTCGTCAGGATACGAGTATTAATTCTTTTTATTGGCAGTCACGTTACATCTTGTTTCAAAATAGTCATCAATTCTTCATGGAATTTTAAGGCAGAACATATGCACAGTCTGAGAACAATTCGTCTTTTTGATGGGATATCACAGTTTATTATCAAGCTGTGATTATTTTGATAGTTGGAATTCAATGGGTACATGACATGTTGATGTTATTCATAAATGCTTTACATGAAATTTTCTTCAAGAACCGCACACAGCGCAAAGTCTCAATATTTAGAAAACTCTATAATTTTGATGAAATTAATAATGAATCAGCCCATAGAAGAAAGTCATGGAAGTGCAATTTCAATCTAAAAGCAACAAACGTTAATACTGTAAGGGAAACTTTAAGGGAGACATACCGAAAATATTCGATATGCTACATCGAAGCCACGAATGTTATCGAAGTTTGTGAGCTTTCTACAAACAGATTCCCCTCTCTATATATTATATCCTTTAAGTCATCCATCTTCATCAAGGCTTTATGTAATATTTATCCTGCAATCACACCGAGAGGTTCAAAAAGTCATTACACCTGTTAGTTCGCAAAGGAAAGATCACGTCAATATGATAACGCCCATCTCTTGAATTCTGCTCAGTAAAAAGTACAACGTGGGTCAACCATTCTCATTGGTCACCACGGGTCACGTGGTTTTGTGATTCTTGGCGCAATCCAGGTGTTCCCTTCGTATCGTGTATGTTTATCTGTTTCTCTGCACATGGGCGAATCGGGAAGGGGAGGGATGGCGAGGAGGCCTTCTCAAATATCCAGGGGTCACCATCTCTCTCCCTCCTTCTCTCTCTCTCTCTCTCTCTCTCTCTCTCTCTCTCTCTCTCTCTCTGTCTGTCAGATAATAAGCTCGGTGGCGGAATGTACAAGCTCTTTTTTGTTTTACTTATCAAATAATTTCATTATTTCCAGCTTCCCTATGTTGCATTCACATTCTCTGTTGTTCCTTTTTTTCGTTTTCACTATTATGTGTACGGGTCCAAATAGCACTAAAGAAGGGACCATATTGATTAAAAAAATCAATACAGATGTCGATCTCCATTGCACAATAGTTATGGAAACATTCTCACCCCAGTATTCTGGTCTATCAAGCTTATGGTTTTAAGACAATCATGAAACATGGAATAAACCACTTGCGATAGTTACAAGACTATTGGATGATGCTAAACGCTGCAGTCAATCGCCAAATGCAGCTGATCAGCACATACCAATCAAAATTATTGTTTCATACGCGTCTTGTTGGATGCGCAAACAGTTCACGAATGAAAATGCACGTCTTAACTTTTCATTGATTTGCAATTGATTTGCAAGTGATCTCAACTATCTAGCAACATCCCTGAGGCAAACCCACATGTTTTTAATCAAAAGCTGCTTACTCTTTTAGAACACGTTTTGATGGTCAATTGGGAGTACACAGGAACCTTCGTTAATAGCCATTGAACTGACCATCAAATATGTCGGCCAATATGTAAACTCCACGTCTGATAATCCTACTTTGCATGGCGCCAAACAACTCAAATATCAATATGTGGGACCGTATTGAGTTTATACATCAATTGTATATAACCATGCCTCCAATAATGTCATCATTACCATTCCTCATCTGTTTAGGTGACAAAATGCCCAATGGCCTTCTAACGACTAGCTATATTTGGACTCTTGCCTTCATTAAAGCGCAGTCACACATTTACATTCATAGACAAGCTTGCTAGGACAGCTCCCCCTGGAAAGCCCCTCAGGACAGTTCACGCCAGGACAACTCCCAAGGGGTATAATTAACCTGAAAAAGAATTCCCCTCGGACTACTCCCTCATAGGACAAATTTCCCCTGTGAAATATCCCCGGACCCGACGACAATTTCCGTGGAACATTAGGATAAGTTTGAGTTGTGCTGAGGGGGGGGGGGGTGTCCTGAGATAAATATTGTCCTCATATAAACTCCTCGCGACGAAATAGTCCAAGGGTATGGAAATGCGCATCGATCGCAGGCTCGCCCAAATCGCCTCCCAAGCCAGCAACGATTGCAGCCATCAAGATTTACATTGCCATCATTCTGTTAGGCTGCTAACAATCAGTATTCGGAAAGGTTCTGTTCAATCGGAACGTATTTCATATTCCATGTACGTAATCATATTACAAACGCAAATGTCTGCCTGAGCCTCATAGTCAAGTGAGACGCACTTTTTCTTTAGATGAGATGATCTCGTACTTTATTCATGGATGAAATACAAAGATGACGTGAACCCTCGAAACCATTTTCCCGCCCGTTTTCACGCCCAGATGACTGCTTACGTTACAATACAGAATGGCACGTATCCGTGATATTACCGAACGGTGTTATTAGGCGATTTGTCATTTTATCGGAAGGAGGTCCTGCGTTAGAACGTTTTTATTGGCCATAATTTAGGCATCAATCATGTCAATCAAAGAATGTACTTTTGGTGTCAATATTTTGCACTGAAGTGTAGACGAATTACAAGCTTGGGAACCCATACGAATGTGTTGTTGCTCTCAATTGTAATACGATTGTAACGAATTCTTCGCTTGAATTAGAAATGTTGGCTTGCGGGGACTCTACGAGACAATATTTTACAACTTGACTCGCCACAAAAAATGCGAAAATAATGCAAGAAACAAACAGACCTGTTATCCAAACCAAATATTTGTTTTTGGATATATTCGCTTTGCTTGTGCGAACAAAAATGATGAGATGGAAAAGAGTTGTTTGATTTTAACGCAAACGTACTATTTCTGAGCAGATGGATATTAACAAAACACAACTTGCATAACTCTGTTTAAAAATCGTGGCATTTATTCATCTATTACTTTATTTGGCATTCTTGAAAGAAATGGCACTGGAATGATCAGGAGAATTGAAAAGTTTTGATCTTCGTCATCAAATTCATCAAAGCACTATTAACGAGCGGATTTTCTTTTTACATAAAAAACCCCGAAATCATAAGGACTCTTTCGTGTAGAGTAACAGGAATGGCTCTCTGCACATTGCATGCTGCATACCCGGGACGTTTGTCGTTGAAATGTCAGAGTGGCCATTTGCGATGGCCTGATTTATACCCGAGCATTTCTGGTAATGCTCAAGCTAAAGTTGCAACATCTGTTTTATTGCTTGGCCCTGATTTATGGGTGTGTTTAATTCCGACTCATCATAAATCAGATTTTCAATAACTAATGGTGCTAAAGGAGCTCCCTCCCCGCTACTTTATCGATCATGGTTTGCGTGTCAAATCAAGATAGCTTCTTGAGCCGTCAACCTACTTGGCTTCAAAGCCCGTAACGCACGAGGCGGTGTTCCATGATCGTCTTCAATGGTAGATTGAAGACTGCAACTGCTGCCACCAGGCTACATGAAGTATTGTTTTGTAAAGGAGCCGCTCGGTCCAAGCGGCAAATTAATTTGGACGACGGTTCTGAATTTGGACTTCTTGGTCCGTACGATTTTCTCTTTTTTGCGAAATCTGGGGCCTATAACATAAGATAAATACAATAAAGTGAAAATTAATCCTATCTCAAGGACATACGTTTTTATTATAGACTTACGATTAACATTCATCGTAACTTAAATTGCACCTTTTATGTTATAGGCCCCAGCACGCGTGGTCCTACTTCCAATTCGGACCACATTGCCAACTTCATAGCTGGCCCGTCATACAGCTGGTCCGTTGACACCATTATATGGTGATCTGCTCTGTTAAAGGCGGTGCGACATGACGTTCAGGGCGTGGCTAACTGGCCGCTGCCATTTTGATTGCGAATATTGGCGAACAGAAAAATCATGGCATTTTTAGCCTGGAATATCGAGCGAGTAAGTTATATTTTGCTGGCTCGCATCTCGGCAATCGCATACGTACGTGTTTTGTACATTTTTAGAAAAATCGAAGCTGAAGAGGGGAGGAATCATGGATCGGAAATTCGTACGAAGTTTTCCGAGTATCTGAGCTTGGCAAGGTGCGTAAGCAAGGAAATGTTCAAATATCGTTGTTGCCAATACACAATACGCCGTCCGTGCGCGCTCGCAACCGGAAGTCCTGTCGATCATGACGGACTGACTTTAAAAGTATGCTTGGTCTGTGTTTGACCATACAATACTTGTTTATCCCTAATTTGTCTATCGCATTGTATCGTCCACGGTAAACACTATAACTTGTTAATACTATTGTATTACTACTCCTTTTATCCCTTTAGAAACATCTGCCTGGCCCAGACGGTCCCTGATGAGTATGGACCCGACTTGCTCGACGGCGTCACCATCGGCATGAACGACGAGATCGACGACGATCTCGATTATATGATGATGGCTGAGAAGCTGGAGTACGAGAAGGAGGAGCAGGCCCGAACCAACATCTCCAGGATCCTCAACCAGCTAATAGATGGCTATGATAAGAACTTGAGGCCTAATATTAGAGGTAGGTTAAAGGAAAGAATTCAGTACCCCATAATGGCAAAGACAAAGTGAAAATTTGTGTGAAAAGGTAAAGGCCGGCTCACACCTTTCCTTTTTTAGCCTGCGTCGGCCTAGTTTTTTTTTAATAAAAAAACGCATCCCGAGCGCACAGTGTACGTGGATCGGACGGCGGACTGACACTTGGCTTGTGCTCAAGGAGCTTACGCCGAGCGTCAGTCCACTGAATAAGCCTAAATTAGTTTAACGGTATGTCTGAACGGGACACGCAATCAAGAAAGTGAACATCCAAAGTGGTTTGGAAATGTCATTCGCTAGGTAGATTTTCGAGACTAGGAACCAGTTTAGCTAATAGTCTGAACGCTCGAGAATAGTAGGTTCTAAATTTCACATCGAATGTTTCAAGCGTCTGGCTATTTCCGCTGCCCTGTGGCTGGGGCATGCAGATACAATATGGAAACAAAATGAACACATCAATATACACGCGGGAAGATCGCGCAGAAACTATTTGATCCCATCTATTTTCCATCGTCATAGAAACAGATCCACTATTTGTGAAATGGACATGAAGTGAACCTGAAATCCAGTTTGCGGGTCTCTAATGTGAAGAGGGTACAACTGGCCTTCCGAACCGGCTTTTGAAACTAGTTTAGTGGAAACTTCTTTTAAAACTAGATATGAACGGGGATAGAAAATTCTATCGTGTTTTCTTTGCGTGTCAACCTTTTATAAGAGAAATACAAGGATCCAATTTTAAAATGATTTCATTATTGTGACTGAAATGATTACATGACATTGATTGCACTGTTTATCATTTTGTTTTATAATGGTGCAGAAATTAGATTCAGCAAATGGAGTCTCTCCACCACAATCATTTACACGGACACGAACATAAAAAAAATCTAGTACATTGACGGATCACCATCGCCACTCCCTTGTATGAAATGTTGTCAAACAGCAGGACGCGAGAGAACGGTACGTTTCCGGTAAATTCACGATGTCATAATAATATCGATCGCTCTACATGTATAATGCACATGGGAAGTGTGTCGTCATTATAGAGATGTATTGGTGTTCATCATTCTCTCCATTGCACTGGTGATGCTTAGTCTGCAAGCACAGACCCTAGACTTTCGGTATGTGCATGCACAGAGAGTGATACAGGGTATGCATTGTGTGACTACATCACACACAGCATTGTTCTTTTCTACAGCCTGTGGTAAGGCAAAAACAATGCAGTGTGTCACACAGTGAGAGATTGCATACTCTGTATCAGGCTCACACCGAAAGCCTAGGGTCTGTACTTGCAGACTGGGTGATGCTTGTCGTATCATTCTAAAACCAAAGCCTCTGATGTTACGGCATCCATGTCACCCTCGCGAGGGGAATTGGCGGGAAAGTAGACCGTTTGATTCAAAAACACACTTAGATGTCGATCAGTGAAATTAACACCGATCCCTCGTTTGGGGCTCAGTTGAGCCTCTCTGCATATGTTAAGCTTTGAGTTTCAATGTTCTCGCCTCTCGCTTTCGTCTTGGCCTTTCTTAAGTGCGTAATCGTATCTAGATAATATTCCCGCACTTTTGAAGAGAGTGTTTTGTTATCCCTCCTTCGTTTCTTTTCCCTCTTTCTCTCTCCATCGCTGTTCCTTCTCTTTCATTTCTCTCTTTCTATACTGTATAATGGTTCTTATCGTTGCCCATTCTGTGATTTTCATTTTCTTCTACATTTCTTTCTCAGCTTTCACACACAAACTGACACAGGCTGACAGACAATCTTTCGCACACACATACACACTCACACACACGCATATCATCATCGTCATCTCTCTCGCTCTCTCGCACTTCCTCCCCCCTCTCTCTCTCCCTCTCTCTCTCTCTCTCTCTCTCTCTCTCTCTCTCTCTTTCTCTCTCTTAAGTTTCAACCCAATGTCAAAAGTTTCCTAGGCTTTTTCTTTTGTGCCCTTTTTTCTCTCATGAGTTTTTACTTCTCTTCCTTTCCGTCGTAAGTAGGTGTATCGGTTTAAGATGTGATGCCCGAAGCGAGTATCCATTGACCGTTTTTCTGACATTTTAAGTTAAAAGAGGTTATCCATGTTTTAATGTTTCACTATAACCATGCTAACCAAAGTGTACATTGGGTGGAACTTAGGAGAGAGAGAGAGAGAGAGAGAGAGAGAGAGAGAGAGAGAGAGAGAGAGAGAGATGATGATGATGATGATGCTGATAATGATGATGATGATGATGATGTGTGCGTGTGTGTGTGTGCAGTGACCTTAAATTTGCATCACAACCCACATGCCAAAGTATAGATTGTTTAAGTTTACATACGAGTGGAACAGATACCCCTCTTTCTCCGGACATAGCTTTGATTCGATTTGAAAAGAATTTAAAAAATACATAGCAAACACATTTGTTTATTCATGTACAAGCATAAATTTATTGATTATATAGATCCAACGTTCCCACGTTCTACTTTTGGGATTTCTTATTGAGTTAAGACAATGCCTTTTGGACTCAAAATATTCACAAATCAATGCACTTAGTGGTTACTCTGAGCATTTACCCGCCCTAAGGACATTAGTTATTTTTGTTTCTTTGTTGTTTCTTAATATTCTACGAGCCATATTAAGCGTCTACCGGGAAAAAAGATAACATCCATTCTAAAATAGTTGGGTAAATATTTTCTCACTCTACTGTCCAAAAACTGTTGATTTAAATGTATTTGAGCGATGGTAGTATTCTCTAATTGTTTGTTAGATTTAGCCAAATTGAAGAAAGACAAAACTTCAATTTTAAACCATGATATAATGCTTATTATGGTTATAATGGGGATCAGGAATGCTTACACCTCTAGACATATGATTCTCAAAGTTTGTCTTCAATTCAATTCAATATAATGCAAATCATTTATTTCACAAAAGAATCAATGCAGAAATACACATCATAACTTAAAAAACTAAATAAAGAAGTGGGGAATCATAAAAGTCAGGAGGCTTGATGGGAAAGATCCCCGGTGAACATACTTTACAGAACATCTTCGATATCTGACAACTAATCTTACAAAGCCTCAAATTTTCAAATTTTTGAAAACTTTTCAATGACCGATGGAGCTACAATCACACCCTACCATACCCCCCCCCCCAAAAAAAAA
>BQKZ01000981.1:46422-59091 GCA_036244855.1 Temnopleurus reevesii
ATAATAATAATAATATTAACAATAATAATGATAATGATAATAATAATAATAATAATAATAATAATGATAATGATAATAATAATAATAATAATAATAATAATAATTATTATTATTATTATATATAATAAGAATAATAAATGATAAAAAACCAGCTGATAACGGATGTGCATAGAAAACTCTGAATAAAATGTTGTAAGGATCTATCAATGTGGCGGATTTTTTTCAAATTATCACTGATTATACATTGTTTTTAAGACTACACGGAGAATTTTGATAAATTTTTGACGTTGAGCACATTTCATTTGGACAAGAACAATATATAAAATGATAGGTGTAAGAGGGTGAAATTCCAACATCCAAAGTGGCAAAAGTAGGACATGAAGGAATGTATCGTCCTACACGTAGACAACTCATGCTGTGTTCTTATTTTGGCTCTATTTGTCAAGTAAGGAACACTCTAATTTGAAACTCGAACATCCATCAACCTTATTTCACAAAATACCGAGAAACTGTTTCTTGTTTCAGATGTGCCGATTCTTTGGACGAATTTAGGGATAACCTTCGGAACAGAATGTCTTGATTTATTTAGTAATGTTTCCTGCGTGTGAAGATAGAATAGCAGGACAAGTATGTCTACTCCTTTTTGTTCAGAGTGGTGATGTTATGAGAATCAAAAACATTCGAGTGACAGTCTTGAAAAGTTTTAGCGACAAAGAAAGAGATAATAAAGACGATGAAAGAAGAAAGAAAGAGGGAACGACGAGATAGGCGTTGTAATGTGGTATTTCTATACCTCTTGCATTGAAGAGGGGAAAAGGGCCGCGTTTTAAATCCAATCCATGATGTAATTTCTTCTAGTTAGAATTTTATCCACAATGTGCTGGAATCGGCCCAAGTGTAATTTGGTATCCGATGGGATTGTTTTGGTCGCACAACATTTAGTATTCTTTTGGAATGCTCCCATAGTGAGTGGGGAATGTGCGAGAGTAGCAAGGGGGCAGCAAATATAAGTGACTGGGAGGCATGAGCACGGGAAAAGAGAAAGAAATAGGAGTGTTGCTAGAAACGTTACAACTTATTTCAACTCAACTTCACATTAGCCGCAAATTGAGACGCCTATTTTCATTCGCTTGCGACGCATGCGCGCTTCTTCAAAGACATACATGAAACAAGAATTTTGATTGGCGCATACCGATCAACTATAAATTGCGATCGATTGCAACTTTCTAGCAACACCCCATCACCCCATAGACGGATAGAAAGAAAGAAAGAAAAAAGTAAATGAGGGAAGAAGAGAGATGAGAAAAGCAAATCGACATGTGTTTCGTAATGGCAGAGAATGCGAAAATGATATCAGTGTCTAGGGACAGATGTGTTGGCGCCTATTTGCATTTGACAAACCCATAAATATCCAACATGATTACCGCTCTCGAATGTTATTTAAATGCATGTTTTCTCCCACATGTAACCGCATCGGCATTGCGTGTTAACATCCCATTAAGTCAGAATTTTAATGAATTTCAGTCGGCATAATTCTACACATGATGACTTTCGTTTATTTAATGTATTTTTATAGGGACAAAAGTATTGATCAAATTGAATTTCTAAGAAAAGCATGGGCAACAAAAAATATAGTACACACGTATTTGTCTGCTTTTGTATTGCGGTTGACATTCCGACCAACTTACAAAAAAACTGCAATTATAATGTTCGCACTCTTCAAATGTGTTATTGGGCTATCAAGTCGTGACACAATTATTTTCATAGAGTAGATATAACTCTGTCTGAGTTGTATCTGGAAAAAGGCGAAGATCTTTTAATGCATTGACCAGTCGTTTCCCTATATTTTCTCTTTTTTTCTCATTCTCTTTTTTTTCTTTTTGTTTTATTCTTCATTTTCTTTTTACCCTTGTTCGGCTTCTTGTTCTTCTTCTTAATCTTCTGCTTCTTCTTCTTGTTCTTGTTCTTCTTCTTGTTCTTGTTCTTCTTCTTGTTCTTCTTCTTTTTTTTTTCTTCTTCTTTTTCTTCTTCTTATCATCAGAACATGGTTGATCTAATAAGTTACCCATGGTTTATTATATTGAACTTTTATCTTGTGATGTATTCTTGTTTTGGTCTCAGTGACATTTCATAATAATCATTTTTAACTTTGTAATTCATATGTTAAAACGTTGTTTTGACTTTGGTTGTAAAGTTTTATTTTGAAAAGTAAAGAAAAAAAATCTTCTTCATCTTTTTGTTTTAATGATAATGATGATAGTAATAATTATAATAACAACAACAATAATAATAATAATAAAGATAGTAATAGTAATAATAATAATAATAATAATGATAATAATGATAATAACAATGGTAATAACGATGATGATAATGTTGATAATGGTAATAATAATAATAATGATAATATGCTACTACTACTACTACAACTACTACTACTACTACTACTACTACTACTACTACTACTACTACTATAATAATGATAATAATAATAATAATGATTTGATGATGACGACGATGACAACGATGCTGTCTTTGTGTTTTCATGTTATAGATGCAATGACCATATTTTGCACTTGACTTTTGAGACTGCCGATCAACCCACATTTCATTCTCAATACCTTCCACCACCCCACCCTCTAAACGCAAAGCAAATATATTTCGGAGACACCCCAGCACATTCTCTAAACCCCACCCTCTAAATACAAAGCAAATATATTGCGGAGACACCCCAGCACATTCTCTAAATCCCATCCTCTAAATACAAAGCAAATATATTTCGGAGACACCCCAGCACATTCTAATCCAGAGAGCATATATCACTTCTTGATTGAACACATTTGACAGTACACGAAGCTGCCCTAATTTCTCTTCACACCGAGGAGGCTTTANAAAAAAAAAAATAAGAAAAATCCGTAGAAACATAATAGGTGATCTGTCGATATGACAGATCACCTAATAACAATGGTAATAACGATGATGATAATGTTGATAATGGTAATAATAATAATAATGATAATATGCTACTACTACTACTACTACAACTACTACTACTACTACTACTACTACTACTACTACTAATAATAATAATAATTATGATTTGATGATGACGACGATGACAACGATGCTGTCTTTGTGTTTTCATGTTATAGATGCAATGACCATGTTTTGCACTTGACTTCTGAGACTGCCGACCAAACCACGATTCATTCTCAATAACTTCCACCACCCCACCCTCTAAATGCAGAGCAAATATATTTCGGAGACACCCCAGCACATTCTCTAAACCCCACCCTCTAAATACAAAGCAAATCTATTTCGGAGACACCCCAGCACATTCTCTTAACCCCACCCTCTAAATACAAAGCAAATATATTTCGGAGACACCACAGCACATTCTCTAAACCCCCGGCCCTCTAAATACAAAGCAAATCTATTTCGGAGACACCCCAGCACATTCTCTAAACCCCACCCTCTAAATACAAAGCAAATATATTTCGGAGACACCCCAACACATTCTCTAAACCCCATCCCCTAAACGCAAAGCAAATATATTTCGGAGACACCCCAGTACATTCTAATCCAGAGAGCATATATCACTTCTTGATTGAACACATTTGACAGTACACGAAGCTGCCCTAATTTCTCTTCACACCGAGGAGGCTTTATTCGCTTTTGTTCGGAAGATTAAGCGAGATCTCGTATAGCAATTCCATACAATTTTGTATCCAACACTCTTTGCAAATTGGATGCGACAGCTCAATCCGAACATGTGCCGGGCATTCCTAGGCCTTTGATACAGGGGAATTGATACAGGGGAATAATTAGGAATGAAGCATGATTCATGTAATGGTAAGTGCTGGGTTGTATGGGGATATTGGTCGACCATCTATCACAATAGAAGAAAAATATTTACAACCCCTATATGAAAATTACTGCATATCTATTTACGTGTTTCAATCTAAATTAACGTCGAGGAGGGTGTTTCATGAAACTTGTCGCCACCGACAATTAATCAGCGCTGACTTATTTAATGAAATTCCCGATTCGTTTGAATGAAAAGCACAATTTCTGACTGTTGCTGCTAGTTGCTGGCGACAAGCTTCATGAAATGCCCTACCAATGCCGCTAAAGGGAAGATATGGATGGATAAGCCTGAGTATGCTGTGCATTTTAGTTTCTTCCACTCTTGTAAAAGTGGGGCAGCACCCTAAGCCTCCTTCCACTGAGTTTTCACCAAGATATCTTCGGTACAATTTTTTCTTTTACTTTCCTCCTTTTCCTCTTCTTCCCCCTCTCTCTCTTTTCCTCGTTCCCCTGCCATTTTATTCTCACCTTTTCTTCGTTTTCTTCGTCTTCTCCCTTCTTTATTTTCTTGTTTATTTTGCATCTCGTTAACACAAATTGACAGCACACCCTCTATATAACCATTCGTGCTGTATCCCCCCCCCCCCCCGGCCTCTACACCCCATCCTACGAGTGACTCCTTGCCTTGCTAACATCCTATAACGAACTTTGACCCTGTTCGAGTTTTCGAAAGCTGCTTCGATGCACTAAGTCCTGTTGTGTCCTAAAGGCCCGAGAAGTGGATTTCAAGTCCACTTGCTCCTAGTCGCGAGAATCTATCTCGCAAAATGAATTTCAATACCAGTTTGGAAGTCCAATTTATGACCGCTTATTCCGTTCAAATTACCTGTTAAACTATTTCTGTTAAACTGGTTTCCATTAGATTAGTTTAACGCCGTAGATTTGAACGGGGTCGTTGATGTACTCGGGAGATGAGACTCGAATGCTCACATCCTAACATGATCTTTGACCCCATTCTAGTTTTCGAAAGCGGCTTCCACTAAACTATAGTTTCCGAAGCCGGTTCGGAAGGCAAGTTGTGTCTTAGAGGCCCACAAAGTGGATTTCAATTAGTCAACTGGCTCTTGGTCGCGAGAATCTACCCCGCGAGTCCACTTTCATGACTGGTTGTCCCATTCAAATTATCCGTTAGACTTTCGTTTCTGTTAACTGGTTTCCGTTAGACTAGTTTATCGCCATAGATCTGAACGAGGTCTTTGCTGTACTAGGGAGATGAGACTTGAATGCTCACATCCTTGCATAAACTTCAACCCCATTCTAATTTTTGGAATCGGTTCGGAAATCCAGGTGTATCCTAAAGGCCCACGAAGTGTTTTTTAAGTCAACAACACGATATAAACCATTTCCATAAAATAAAGTGGGTCTTGGACAATAGATCGATGCCCCGTGTATTGAACTGTGCGGACTCAACAATCAGACGTCGGTTCCGATTTTAATAGCATTACAAAGGAGCACTGAATTGGTGTTAGCCTTTATTTTACGGAAATGTTAAACTAGCTCCTGGTCTCGAGAATCTACCTCGCGAGGTGGATTCCAAAACCATTTTGGAAGTTCAATTTACGACCGCTTGTCCCATTCAAATTAGCTGCTAGACTAGTTTCTGTTAAACTGGCTTCCGTTAAGATAGTTTAACGCCATAGATCTGAATAGGGTCTTTGATGTACCAGGGAGGTGATACTCGCATGCTCACATCCTAACATGATCTTTGACCCCGTTCAAATTTTCGAAAGTGGCTTCCACTAAACTATAGTTTCCGAAGCCGGTTCGGAAGGCAAGTTGTGTCCTAGAGGCCCACAAAGTGGATTTCAATTAGTCAACTGGCTCTTGGTCGCGAGAATCTACCCCGCAGGTCCACTTTCATGACCGCTTGTCGCGTTGAAACTAATCGTTAAACTAGTCTTGTTAAATTGGTTTTCGTAAAACTAATTTTACATCGTATATATGAACAGGGTCTTTGATGTCCCAGGGAGGTGAGACTCGCCGCCCTGAATATACTCGGTCTAAATCCTAGATACCAAGCCGCCCGCCTCCTCAAAAGAAAGAAAAAAAACCTACTAATAGAAAATATTGCAAGGGCTTGTCGACGGACGGGATAACATCGGAAATGAATGAAAAACATAGGCTCAGGGAGCACCTGCCTGAGTAGATCACTTCACAATCCTATGTGTTTGTTGAAAATGTCTGAGAGTGCGGGAAAGACGGGAAAATGAGCAAGAGATAATGGAGCAGTGCATGGTTACATCACATAGGCCAACAGAAAATATTAGGTAGCCCAAAAATGCCAAAATGTGTCGATCGGTCGGAAAAAAGGTTTATATATATTTTATTCATTTATTTCGTATACAGTTCATATGAAGATTTTTACTGAAATGTTCAGTTTTTAAGCTAGTCGCGAAGACCTTAGAAATCCCTAAGAATAAACCATTTCCCATGTACAGCTATATGAAATCAATTATCTTCCTTTTTAAACGGCTATCTTCAGTTCTGTAGATCTGAAGTTGGTGACATTTATTCATTTCATTTTGATAACATTATTTTACTCATTTACTTTTGAACCAGTTGGTTACCGACATCACCACTAATGGCACCGTTATCATAATTATCGTCAGAACCAACATCAACGTCTTCCTCGTCCTTACATTATCATCATCATCATCATCATCACCGTCGTCATCGTCATCATCATCATCATCATCATCATCATCATCATCATCATAATCATCACCATCGTGATCACCAACACCACCATCCCTAGCACCAACACCGCCAACATTACCACCATCATCTTAATGATCATTTACTATCTACCTTAGATATGAAACTAGATATATACATGTATGTATTTTTATTTTATTTTAGACATCATCCCGTTTTATCTCGAGGCTAACACGGTGCAAGTACCCTTTGGAAAATAAGTTAACGTTGGATACCATTGAGAAATGTGTCAAGCGTAAGGACTATTAAGATTCACTTTATTGTGTCAAATCTTGCACCAAAGAGGCGACGCTATCACGTAACATGGTATCATGGATCAAAAGTTTAGAATGTGTTGAGACATTTTAGCTCGCAAGATCAAGCTAAAAGGAGTAATTTTCTTGATATCCTAGGCAACATTCACCAACATCGTTCATTAACGAAGCAATCTACTCCCTCATCTCGCTCCCCGGTCCCCCAAACGGGATAGGTGCTTGACCTGCTCAAGTGTGGGCCGTGCATCGAATATCGGCATTGCCTTGCGGCCGTCCTGTCACATTATCTCTCATTTTCATGCCTCGTTTGTTATCAATGGATGGTGGAAGACGCCTTTTTCGACTCCGTGTTCCACTCTTTTCCCTATTATAACCTCATTGGCTCGTGTTGTTGTGTGGCCGAGATGCCTTCCACAATTGACTTGATAATGGAATGGGTTTATGTCTAGTGTGGCAAGAAAGAATGTACTCAGAGAAGAGGTGGATCAAGTGGGATGGCAATTTTAATGGCTTGTCAAACCAACGTAGGACAAGAAACCCTTTGATACGAACAGTGACTTTTTTTTAGTCATGCAGAGTGGGGGCATGGTTCAATTGCATAAAACTTTTGATCATTAACAAATTCTTTGAAAAAAAAACAAAATCTGTTCCAGAATACATAATTATCCACTACGAAATTTCACACAGGGGAAAAACTCTGGCAGAAGGTTTACTAACCTTTTAACCGCAAAATTATAATGCAATAGTTCATATATAGTCAACAATAGATGGGATACAGTGCATATTCTAACGATGTACCTACTACAGGCATGCGTGTATGTGTGTGTGTGTGTGTGTGTGTGTGTGTGTATGCGTGTCGGCATGTTGCGGTGGGTATAATGTCAATATTGGCAAAGAAACAGTTCTTATCTCTTTTGTCCGAATCAGTCTGAAGTATATAGATTACGTATTTGAAAATTGTACTGTTCCACAAGGGTTTTTAAAGTGGAATACACTTGGGATCGTTAATAAAGGCTTATTATATATGAGTATGGGCCTGGAGGTGTATATAACACTTTGGGATTCATTTCCGTTCATAAAAATATCATTAAAATCAGAAAAAATGCAATTTTCTGATTTACCCCCCACGTAGCTCATTGCGTGGGGTCGTTTCAGTGAGCGAGTGCACTTATTTCGTTGTGACGTCATGAAGTAGCTTTCATTGATTTGACCAGTTGTTTTATGTACGCTTGTACACTAAAATCCATGTTTTTTAAACTGAGATATTTAAACTATTTCAAACTAATTTGTCAAAGAATCAGTACGAGGATAGAATAGATGAAAAAAAAAACAAAGGATAACAAAAAGGATAGACGGAAAATGAAGATAGAATAAGCGATAAACAAAGAATAACATAAGGATAGACAGAAAATGAGGATAGAACATATGGAAAAAAAAATGTCAAAAGGATAGACGGAAAATGAGGAAAGAATAAACAATAAACAGAGAATAAGAGCAGGATAGACAGAAAATGAGGATAGAATAAATGAAAAACAAAAGGATAACAAAAAGGATAGACATCAGTGCGGATAGAATAAACGAAAAACAAAGAATAACATAAGGATAGACAGAAAATTAGGATAGAATAAAAGAAAAACAAAGAATTACAAAAGGACAGACGGAAAATGAGGAAAGAATAAACGTTAAACAAAGAATGATGGCAAGATAGAACAAAAATGAGGATAGAATAAATGCAAAACAAAGGATAACAAAATGATAAACATTAATGCAGATAGAATAAGAGAAAAACAAAGAATAACATTAATTCATCCCCGATTTGATTCAGAAACTACATCGATTTTATTCAGAAACTACATCGAGCGCGTATTTATGTATTCTGCTGTCAATTCACAACGCTACTTGATGACGTAGTTGCGCAGTAGCGTAAGTTCACAAACGTTCTGCGCATCTCATCCAGGGGGGTGATTATTAAATGACTAATTAGTGGTTTATTGCGTCAAAATTTCTCTCTATAGTGAAAAAATGGTTTAGAATGCTCAATTAGGCCCCAATGTCCACAATGATACCAAATTTTAGGGTATTTAATATCAAGTTTGTTCTACTTTAATGGGTCCATATCTATTTTTTCTTTACTTTCAGGTCCACCGGTCACTGTAAGATCTGATATCTTTGTTCTCAGCATAGGTCCAGTGATTGAAATAGACATGGTAAGTTATGTCTCCGATATTCACCGACATAAAAAAGTTATTTGTCTTATTTTTAAACTAGCGGATATTTTTCTAATGGTGTTATCTTAAGCCATTGACTACTGAGCACTGCAATTACCTTGTTAGACTTTGTATATAAGGACTACCCAGTTCCAGTAGTCAACAGGATAAAGAATGCTATTATTCGTTTCTCTCCCCCTCTATGTATCTTTCTATTTTCTCGTCGCCACCACTTTATCTCTCTCTCTCTCCCTCTCACTCTCTCTCTCTCTCTCTCTCTGTCTCTCTCTCTTGAAAAGTTACAGCGGAAGCTGATATGCACTCAAAAAAAGAAAAATGTCATATTTTGAATGGAAATGAACACTTTCATGAGAAAGAAAAATCATTTCGCATATAGATAATTTAATATTATCTAAGGAATTGTTCAATTCATATTACGAGTGACAAATTTACCTTCCTTTAGAGGGGCCGAATTCTGGCTTTTCTTTGATAAAGCACAATGTGATCCGGTAATCAGAGAACACTCTTTTGTGCAGCCTATGTTAAGCAACGTCTGGTTTGTTCATGAGCAGGATGAGCATATACATGTATGTTTGAAGGAAATAGAATGATTCATTTTTTCCTTGTCATGTTTCATTCTGGTTAAACGAATAAACTCGTTGCATCCCTGTCATAGAGGCAGGCAATAAGTCTGGCCGGGTAGTCAAGACTTTCTTTCTTTTGCAGCCCGCGGGCATTTCTTTCCGAAATCGGTATAAATGTACAAGAAAGGTATGCTTGAGCGCTACCCTTTCACAATATTAATCCGCCAATATAGAAATTTCTCTATTCTATCCCTTTCTCTCTTCCATTCTTTTTGCTCTGCCCCTTTCTAAAGCAAAATTAAAGGGAACTTTGGGTTACATATTCCTCCGCCTGAGGAAGAATAATAGTTTGAAATCAAAATGACGATTTTCAATATACTGACCATGATTTACTAGTAGATGTTTAAATATATTCAAAGTGTTTAACATTTCGAGCTTCAAATTTCGATTGGAATACATTCGACGCGTACAAAATGTTAAGATTTATAATCATTAAACGCTTTTAATGACAAGTTTACAAACAATTTCAACAACCTTAATTATGTATCATATAAATTTTCATTCTCTCTTCCCTCTCTCTCTCTCTCTCTCTCTCTCTCTCTCTTTCTCTCCCACTTTCTCTATCTCTATAACGAACAATATTCAATATTTTAGGAGTTCCAAGTCGACATGTTCTTCCGTCAGAGATGGAACGACCCGAGGTTAAGGTTCAACGTAACAACCTTCGATGAACTCCGTCTGAACACGGTCATGTTAGAGACGATCTGGTACCCGGACACGTACTTCTACAATGGCAAGGAGGCGATCAAACACAGTGTGACCACCCCCAATCGAATGTTTCGAATCTCGCCCGAGGGTAATATACTTTACACGTCAAGGTGAGTGTGTGAGGGCGGGTTCATCGGGTGTCGGTTTCACGGGGCGGTCGCCAATACCGAGACTGACAACATTATATTGAGCTTCGATCAGTAATGTCAGTGTGATGTCAGAGAGAGAGAGAGAGAGAGAGAGAGAGAGAGAGAGAGAGAGAGTTGATGTGTTTATTTTACAAAACGGGGCCACCGAGTATTTTTATGACAATAGCTCATTTTATAACCAGTTTAAAAAAAACCGTTCAAATCATTTTATCCTACGAGATCGTGTTGAGCATTAACCATCAAAGACAACTTCGTCATTATTGGCACGTTTTATTGAGTTCTTGATGCTCATTGGCTGATCGTCAAACAAAGCTGTGATATAATAAAAATAATATGTCCATTTATATAGCGCAATCACTATATGCATATACTCTACTGCGCTTGATACTAGGTACCATATTATTACCCTGGATATAACTGCCGAGCAAGCCAGTTAGGCGCTCAAGCATTCCAAGGAATAAATTCCTGTCAGGTACCCATTTTCCACCTGGGTATAGTGCAGCACAATATGGATAAATTTCTTGCTGAAGGAAATTAACACCATGTTTGTATGATTTTGATGATTAATTTTTCTTCTTTTAAGTTTCCGTTATAATTTTGTTTGTACTACCTATTTTGTATATGTTCTACCTTGTTCACGGCCTTGCTGAAAAGCAGCTTTTACCGTGATTAAATAAATACAATACAATAAAATACAATGGGTGGGATTCGAACCTACCACCCTCTGGTTGAAAGGCGAGAGTCACGCCCACTACACCACGGCGTCTCCATGACGAGGTATTGGACGTGTTACAAACATTTGCCAACCTAAAGCTCTTGTTAAAGATTCGATAACACCTTTGCACAGCCAAAATCTCCCCCCGTGCATGAAATGTTAAAATGAGCAGAGAAATACGGAAGGAAGACACTTGACGCCACGTTAAAATTTTTTTGGATCCATTCGAAGTATATACCTACGTGTTGGTGGGTTTCAACTAAGCGTCTATACTCCGTAGTATCCCTGCCATCATGAAGCGTCTTTCAAAATTTGTGAATACTGGGCAAACGTTGTCTCTATAAACGTGGAGGCGCCGTGGTGTAGTGGTCATGACTCTCGCCTTTCAACCGGAGGGTCGTAGGTTCGAATCCCACCCATGGCGTCAATTTCCTTCAGCAAGAAATTCATTCACAATGTGCTGCACTTAACCCAGGTGAGGTGAATGGGTACCTGGCAGGAATATTCATTCCTTGAAATGCCAAGTGCGCTGATGGCTGCCGGGCTAAAGCCAGGGTAATAATTTTGCAAAGCGCCTTGAGCACTCAGCAGAGTGGATACGTGCGCTTTATAAATTGAATCTATTATTATTATTATTATTATTATAAACGCAAAACTTGTGACGGAGCATCAACAAAAAATATTCCGACGAAATCGACCAAACTGAAAAAGGAATAATATGAATGGTAACTCCAAAACGACATGAGACATTTTGATTGGAAAATAAATATGCTTCGTAAGAATTATAACCTGGAATCCTTTTCAACTTTCTTATTCAAGAAGTTTCACTTTCATTGAAATACGATAGCTATTTTAAGTATACTGCATCAAATATGAGGTATAGAAGATGATGATGAATGTGGTATTCAAATTTAGGAAGAAAACAGATGTGCGGATATAACAGTAAAACCACGTAGATTATTTGTCTACAAATGTATACAATTTTAGATTCTGCTTCATTTATAATTCATATAAAATGTAGGAGATTCAAATAAAGATCAATCATACTGCATTGATAACTGACTAATATAGCGGGTGAGCAGGATGAATGGAAGGGAAAATCAATCGTGAACCGAATAGCGGTGACTGGATAAAATGATTGGGGGTGATAATACAATCCCCGTTCCTAAATAACTACATCGCCCGAGGGTGATTGATAGATGTATATTGCATGTTTACGTCACATACGCTCATTTGCATTGTGACGTCAAATATTTCAGTTGTATGACGAGTTAGGGTTGATTAAAATGAATCAATGTGTACACCTCTCCACAGGCTGACGGTGGTGGCGCAATGCCTTATGGATCTACGGAAATACCCGATGGACACACAAGTCTGTCCGCTTTCATTCGGCAGCAGTAAGTAGAATTT
>BQKZ01000981.1:59120-77205 GCA_036244855.1 Temnopleurus reevesii
CTAGGCATGATTTTTCTTTTAAAAGGGAGAGGTGCGATTGAAAGAGGGTTGCTACAAACATGGTGTGTACAAGTCATTTTCTCATAATTTACAAAGCGCAGCCTTATCATTTCAGAAAATTCGATAAACGTCACAGAGCGATGCGTAATTACCTCTCTCCATCTCTCTCTCGAATGTACCTTTCTTGACTTCTTCTGGTCACAGAAGATGGTGTTCGTTCCCAACTCATCAACTCCTTAGTTGTATAATGTTGATGTTCTCCGTATATGCCTAAATCATGTGCCCTTCCGTTTGTTCGTATCTAGAAGGTCGTAATGTATATAAACAATATGTAAGGAACAAAACGCATGTAATAAAGAAACAACCTGTAATATTTTGAATAAATTTTGGATTTTTAATATAAAAAAGAGTAATCTTTTAAATTTTAAAGTTTTGAAGTTGTATTAGTAAGTCCGAAAGACTTCAACATAAATTGTTTTAGTCTAATCTGGACATGGGGGACAAAACCGCTGAATACAAGAGTAAAACTATGAATGACTCAGAATTTCAAGTATATAAACAAATAATAATATAATAAATATTGCTACAACTATGTCCTTAGAACTAAATAATTTCACATCTCATACGTAGAACTTGAATGTTATGTCTTTGGATCTTGGAGAGTATACCTGACAAAACCGTCATCAAATCGCATTATCGCTCATCAACGCTAGATATACAAACAAAATGTTGCATTTTCTCTGTGATATCTGGAATACTGTGTTTCAAACCGAAGTTATGGGTGAAAGAAACAACTCAAAATAGCTCTCTACAAAAAAAAATTGGGGAATGCAAAATATTCATCCCCATTGCTCAATGATAAAATAAAATCAAACGTAATAAATCAATAAATCAACGTGAACAAAATGTTTGATCCGGTTTATTATTGGAGATGATGGCTGATGGGTACCGATGAGAAAACGAATTGATGCTGATTTTTAAGATGACTTTTGAACAGCTAGATAAAGGAAGAAACTAGGTCATGTGAAGGAGGTCAAGATATATGTAAAGACGTGATAAAGGGGTTGGAGATTGAGAGTGAAAAAGAGATATAGATAGATAGAGAGAGAGAGAGAGAGAGAGAGAGAGAGAGAGAGAGAGAGAGAGAGAGAGAGAGAGGGGGGGGAGAGGTTTGGATGTTTAAAGAGGGGTGGCGAGGAAAGAAAAGAGGAGAGGGGAAGACTAGGTGGAGTGACAAATTGACGGGAGAAAATGGGGGTATAAATCGAGTTGTGTATAAAAGTGATATGGTGCAGGAATAAAAAGAGATAATTGAGAGAGAGGATGAGGGGAGAAGTAGAGAGAGAGGGGGATAGAAAGAGGGGGGGGGGTGGAAGGTAGAGAGATAGGAAGAGAGAAAGTGAGAGAGAAGGATGACGTGAGAGGACAACGGCGCGCCGTCGATAAAGATGGTATAGAAGAAATTAGAAATTGAAAAAGATCAAGAGGGTTTCGCGACTAGGAATGGGTAGGAAAGGCAGTAGTAGAGGTGAATAAAGAAAAGTACGAATGACTCTAACAAGATTTACCCCAAAGTCTTATTTGTTTTCTAAGGCTGTCGCACTGTTGTTACAATGCAGCAAACCCACGTAGATGATTGTAAATATTTGGCATGGAGATATCATGAAACTAAACCAGTATTTTCTGTAGCTGCTATGACAACTTCCAAGTTTTCCCCTCCAAAGATACATTTCGATGCCACCATCAGTTGTGAAGGATAACTATACCATAAACAAAAATAGTACAATATTTGAATGTAGATTTTCTTTAAAAAGAACTGTTCCATTAAGTACGTCGTCCATAACAAAATCTATATCATGTTATTATATTTTTTTAAAGTTCAGATTCAATTTTCACTCATACGCATGTATTCTTTTGAAATTGCTTTGATGTTCATTTGTTATGCAAACCTTTGTTAGTGAGAACGATTTCGGGTTGATTTTGTATCACTTTATTGACATAAAGGAATAAGTTATAAAGAACATTGAACAATACATCAGACATGACAGAAATATACAGAAATACAGAGAAAATAAAATTTGTCCAGGGCAAAGCGTATAACTGCAAAGGCAGGACAATAAAACAGGATACATATAAAAGCAATGATATTAACCGAAATTGTACTACACTGGATGTTCTAATGATACAAATCAGAACGGAATACATTTTCAGAAACAAAATCTTCAGCAGTTATGTTGTGTCAAATCTCGATGAGGTAAAAAAAGTACTCGTACAAAAGAAAACTATTTAAAGCTTTGGGTAGAGAGCTTGGAGAAATTTTCACAAAAATGTCATCAACATTTAATCACAGGTATGATGTATACATTCTTGAACGGCTTTATATCCCCCCCCCCCACCCTTCCCCCGTTTGAAACCGTAAAGGGTGAACAGAAATGCTCTAAAATATCTTAAACAGCCACTTATTATAAACCTTGTTCAGCTTTTCATGTTTTTACAGCATGTGAGGAACATCTTTGGGAACCAATTTTTCGGTTTTCAAAACATCCTTTTGTTATTACTTGACATTTTATATATCATTGCTTCGTTTTCCTGTAAAATACTCTTAACACAACCTGAATTTAAGAAATGCATCATTAAAAAAAGCAGATGACACAAGAAAAGAAAAAAAGGTGGACATGTTCAAATAGAGCTTTTCGTAAGCAATTGTCACGCGCTTTGCCCCAGCTAAAACGAGCGAAGTGCAAATGCATTATACGGTTCAAATTAAATGAAACCCAAGCCTAGCTTGGCAAATCTCGGACTGCAGACGGATACCTATCCTTCTCGGCTCATATCATCTCCTTTCTTCCTCGCGTTCCTTAAAAATCAATCAGCATGTCATTTCGATTGATTTCTGATAAAAGCCTCCCCCTTTTTCTATCAACAAGCTCGCATCAAAGGCAAGCAAGATCCTCATGATTGTTTTCTTGTTTCTTGATGTTCTGCCTTTGCCAGAAGGGAGCTGCCTGGTAATTTTCGATCTCATTATCCCATTTTGTTTGTTTGTGTGGTTCTACATGAAGCTTTGTGGATAGGGACTATTTTCTTCAAGAGATGTGTCTCCTAAGGAATGGAGATTGAAAGTATTCACCCCACTGCAATCCATAACACGCACTATCTATATATAATATATATATATATATATATATATATATAATTATAGTTGATGTTACAAAAAACAATTTGACTTTCTTCTTCTAACGATATATCCCTGCGGCATCTGGTTAGACCTACAAGTTTATAATATTACACTTTCTTTTAAAACATCGCATACATCACCCCTTCAAGTGTGGATCGTTGTTTTTCTCCTATATTGCCAATTCTCAGACAACTTTTCAGACAAGGATGTGATATACATGTGTGGAAACATTGTGCACCCGATGAATCTTATCATATTGATGAGTTTGTCGTTATCTTTTTAACATAAAAAAGAGAATTCCAAATGCTCCGCAACAATCACAATATTTCATCTTCTTTAAAGATATGTCATACGACACCAATTAAAGTTTGGATTGTTGTACTCTTTTCTCACCAACTGTCAGACAGCTATTCAGACGAAGGTGATATACGTGTGGAAACACGAGCAGCTAATGAGTCTTGCCATAGACCTAGCTGATGAGCTGATGGATGAAACTACGTAGCATCCAATCAATCTTCAATTTTAATGAGTTTGTTGTTCTTTTTTTTACGACAATAAGAAAATTGCTAGAGTTCGAGAAGAATTGCAATATTACATTTTATTTTAAAATGTATTTGACTTCACCATCTCAAATGTAGATTGTTGCCTTTCTCTTCTCTCATCAACTTTCAGACAGTTATTCAGACGAGGATGTGATATACGTGTTGGAACATGGAGCACCTATTGAGTCTTGTAATAACGAGTTTGTCGTTATTTGTTTCTTTTTACAACACTAACAGAATTGCACATGCTTGAGATGAATCGTGATATTACATCTTTTTTTCAAAATGTTTTCTTCTATCTCACCAACTTCCAGATAGCTACGGTATTCAGACGAGAATGTGATATACGAGTGGAAACATGAAGTACCTAATTATTCTTCTTAAATCAAATGAGTTTGTCGTTATTTTTTTTCTTTTTCCAACTATAAAATAATTGTACATGCTTGAGAATAATCGAGATATTCTTCTCATCTTCTTTCAAAATATTTTTCTCTTCTTTCAACAAATTACAGACAGCTATTCAGACGAGGATGTGATATACGTGTGGAAACATGGAGAACCAAATGAATCGTATGCCATAGACGTATCCGATGAGCTTATGTTGGCGCAGTTTACGNTTCAAGAGATGTGTCTCCTAAGGAATGGAGATTGAAAGTATTCACCCCCCCCCCCCCCCCCCCCCTGCAATCCATAGCACGCACTCTCCATGTACCCTTCCATGCCACAAGTATTGCAACATAGCAAAATTACGTTCGTTTTCCATTGATTCACCTGTCGTATTTTTCTTATTTTTCCTTAAACGTGAAAAAATCACAAATATCTAAGGTTGAAATTAAAGTGTCATACACGGTTTATAAATAATGTAGGGTAAATCCATTCTTAATTCAGTTATGCCTTAGGTACCAAAGACCAAAGACGACAAAGGAAGAACATTGCAATGTCTCGACTTGCAGATTAGTCAACGGCTTCTTGCAAAATTGTTTTCCCTTTCTTTAAATTGAACATATTCCATGACTTGTTGAATATTTCTACTAACAAAAAGTATCAAAATATATACCCCATATAATGCAAATAAAATAGACAACCTTAGTTGAAGACGTCATTCTCAGTTCCTTCATGGCATGTATTTTTTTATAATTCTATGGGACATCGTGTATTGGCCATTAGGTTTTGAAAATGAGCAATATAATTCCAAAAAGTTATCGTTCTTAAGTACAAAAACTAATCCTGAGATATTTTATAACATTTTTCTTCATATTCAAGAGTGGGTCTATGTTGCAATATATATGGCATGGGAGGGTACAATGATATAAAATGTGTTTCAAAACAGAGTTTTAATCAGATGCACAAACTGATAAACAACTTCACTAGATTTTACTTATTGCTTAAGAAACATCACCCCTTTAAGAAGGGAATTAATAGTCTGTTTCACTATTGAACTAAGGATATGCATCCTTTCCCTTTTGTTGATATACACGCATCCTTAGGCCAGATACAAGATATGATTTTATCTATTCTAAAATTTGAGTAGAACTTCAAGAAGATTTTTTTTTTGCTAGGAATGCGATGTTCGCATGTTTAAATAACGTGACGTATAAGACATTTGAAACTCAGCACAGTTGGTTTTACAAAAAAATAATTTAATCTTTCTTATTCCAACGACTTATCACTGCGGCATCTTGTTAAGACTTTATAATATTACACTTTCTTAAGATATCTGATACATCATCACTTTTAATGTGGATTCTTCGTTTTCTCCTCTCTCGTCAATTTTCCGACAGCTATTGAGACGAGAATGTAATCTACGTGTAGAAATATGAAGCATCCAACAATTTGTCGTCATTTTCTACAACATAAAGAGAATTCCAAATATTTTAGAACAATCACAATATTGCATCTTTTTTTTAAGATATACTCTACCATCTTAAGTGTGGATTATTGTTTTTTCTCTTTTCTCATCAACTTTCAGATAGATATTCAGACGAGGATATGATATACGTGTGGAAACATTGAGCACCTAATGAGTCTTATGATAATAATGCGTTTCTCATTATTTTTTCTTTTTAAAACAATAACAAAATTGCACATGCTTGAGAAGAATCGCGATATTACATCTTCTTTCAAAATATTATCTCTTCTCTCACCAAACTTCCAAACAGCTATTCGGACGAGGATGGCATATCTACTCGCGGAAATACGGAGCGCTGTGAATCTTATGATATTGTTTTTTTGTGTGTGTTTTTTTACAATAATGCTCTAGAACAATCACAATATTGCACCTTCTCGTAAGATATCTTATACTACACCATCAGAAGTGTGATTTGTTGCTCTACCCCTTTCTTACCGACTTTCAGACAGCTATTCAGACGAGGATGTCATCTACGTGTGGAAATATGGACAACCAAATGAATCGTATGCCATAGACGTATCCGATGAGCTTATGTTGGCGCAGTTTACACTGACAGGCTGGGAGGGAAAGAATTACATCAAACCATNCTGACAGGCTGGGAGGGAAAGAATTACATCAAACCATCAAATCGAATAGGTAAAATACACGCTTCTATGTTAGATTGTTTGTTTGATTGTTTGCTTGTTTGTTTATACTGTGATACAGACTCATGCTATGAACACATTCAAACATGATTTTAGATTGTAAAATTTGGGTGTTGTATAATTTCATGTGATTTATTCATCAATGCCTGTAAACACAGTTCAATGAGATAACAAGCTCAGTTTAGATAATACAAAAGACAAACTATACACCTTGATCCTTGCTATATTTTCTGTTTTAGATTTGGCATTTCGGTAAAAATTGTGCAAAAGGGAAAACACAGATTGTTTGACCGCTAGGTAAGCCTTCATCGACACAAGAAAAGGTGGTCATCACGCCCAGCTCGATCCGCACTTACTGTAGTGATATGAAATTCTTTAAGAAAAAAATCACATTACAATGTTTAGCGGTCCAAAATTTCTCCAATAAAAGTAGAATAAAAAATAGGAATCATTAAAGTGAGATATTCGTCACCCTGTCGCACGTAATTCTGCATTCATTTCTTTCAATTCCATTCTTTCTCAATCGACCGTGAACGTAGCAGAGTCAATGCATAAATATCAAGTAGTAACAGTCATGAAACACAATAGATTCTCCTTTTCTACAATCTCCATTGGTACCCAACTGATCTTTAAGAAAATCTAAAGTCCTTCATCTTGGATCGAAATGGAATACTTTCGATGTTCTTCTCCATCTTGTGTCGTATTTCAAAAAAATAAATATAAATAGATACCACGAAAAACTTATGCCCATGATAGGGCAGTCACACGAACAGACTGACCCCACACTGCTCTCAAACCGCATGAACAAAACTGTAACTATTAGTGATTGTCATTTTCCGTTTAAAAGCTCATGTTTGAAGGTTATTGTTCTCAATCTAATATTTCAACCCAAGAATTCATTGGTTAAACAAAACATTAATTTATAGTTCATAGTTCAAATTCAAAACAATTCGGTTTGGCAGCAGGGTGGGATCATCCTGTCGGTATGACTGCCCCATTTATATGATGATACACCTCTAAAGTTTCCTTTGAAGGTGTTTTTCAAATCATTTTGAAATTGTTAAATTGTTTCTGCAATGAAATATTGTGAATTCCTTCCTCATTAGGCAACCGGACCGTTCTGACTGTCGAGTTCAAGCTTCAACGCCAAATAGGGTTTTTCCTGATTCAGACTTACTTCCCCTGCGTGATGATCGTGGCTCTGTCTTGGGTGTCGTTTTGGCTCAACCGTGAGGCCACACCCGCCAGAGTCGCTTTAGGTAAGCAGGGATTTCTTTCCTTTCATTTTTTTTTACGTTGACATTCGAGCTAGCGTACTAGGAAATGAACGGTATGCCTCGACAAAGTACATTTTTGTAATTCTATTATCATAAGGACAGTCAAACCTGTCAGTGATGGCCAACCAGTGGAAGTTGAAAAGATGGCATTTGTCAGTGTAGACAGGTGACCACTGTAAACAGGTTTTAAAACACATATTTTCATCTGGAAGGAACCCATTTGGATGGCCACTAAAGATAGGTGGTCGCTAAAAAGACAGGTTTGAATGTATTTTAAATAAAAAGGAGAGTGTTCTAAAATACTAATTATTGTGCTTCGTTTGTTTTAATTGCTGATCTGCTGATTTCTATGATCTATTCGAATAAAAAAATTCATATCGACATACATGCATTGATTACCACTCGATTTAAATGGAAAGTAATGCATAGTATGACTAAAGTAAATACTGAATATGGAAAAAATTGAAGATTTTTTTTTTGTTAGCTTAGCAATGTGAATGTTAATGTCGATGCATTGGGATATATTCTGACTTAAGTTATACGCTTATCTGTGAATATTGGACTGTGATCTGGAGGCATATCAATCTCACAAAATCTTGGAAGAAAAGAATCTGATACTCCCCTTATAAATGTCATTCGATTGTTTTCAAACCGCCAGAAGCACTTAATATTGACAGTTCAAAAGTCACCACTAGCCCTGCTTATTCGTCGCCATTACAGTCTCACATTGAAAACAAATTCTCTTTTGTAATTTTAAGAGAATCACACACGCCTCCCAGAGACAGACGACAGCTCAGCTGAAAAGTCACTTTCTCTTATCCCCGGCTAACCAAACAAAAATCTATTTTCCCGCGCTTTTCTGAGTAGTGTAATCGGAAGTGTAATCAATGATCTTCCCTTCGGCAACCCTTGCTACAACAGTTTTGACTTCTGGTGTCATGGCTCGTTCCAAGTGGATCGAGGAAAGTGATAGCCGCTAAGTAAAAATGCTTCGCGGCAAAGTTAATAAGAATTGATTCTGGAAGCGACTTTATGGATTTCTTCTTTCGTCTTTCGAGTTTGTTATTCTTATGAGATTGTTTCCAAGGGGGATTACCGAAGGTGGAATTTTGTACAAATGCCGAAAGAAGTATCTTGATTACAATTGATTTGTGATGTTGCAAACGGAGGTTTATATTTTTTCAAGAAAACCTGATCAAATTGTAATCGAAAATGACACCTGGAATATACAAATTAAAAACAACATTGCCTAATAAAGATCATTGTATTCTATAGGGATGCCAATTTTGGATTTTTTTTTTAGCATACTGTCAATATGAATCATGTATTGAAAGAAAATTGTCTCTTGGATGATGCATTTCATTTATTGTTCAATAATTTTGCGGGGAAAAAGCCAGTCAATTTATCATACTATGAATATGAACACTTTAAAGTCATTGACATTGAAGTAGGTCATGTCCTTATAATTCCTGTTTAATCATAGCCTTGCCCTTAATCATTTATAACGTCTTTCAGCAGTCAAGAAAATTGTAATACGCTCCGTATATGGGGAAAGACGCTCCGTGAAGGAATGGGGGAAAAGACGATAAGCTGACGCTTACGCATTTATGCACCATCCGAATGCCTTCATCCTTAGTAAAAACGCCTTAAAGGGTGCTTATTCAATTCTCTCTCTCTCTCTTTCCCCCGCATATATAAGGCCTTCTGTAAGTTCTATTCATTGCAACCGATGATGCAAATGGCAATCATATTGCATCTAAATCTCAAAGAATTAAGAACACAATTACATTCAGTGATAATTATTTTTGTCGTGGCTAATGCGCTGAATTTCATCCGAATGCCCGCAGAAATTTAAGACAACTCTGCTGAAATCAGATGTGCTATCATTTCTCAGATTTTAGAAAACAAAACATTTTAAATGTCAGACCGATAATACTGACAAAATACTAAAACAAGTCTTGTGCGATCGATATAGTATGCAACCTCTCCTGCTTTCACATTGTTTCATTTTTTAAATGATAACATTTGACCTTAATTCTTCCTCCTTCCCTTCTCCAAAGGGACAATGACCACGCTGACGATCACCACCCTCGGTTGGAGCGCCCGTGCAGTGCTACCCAAGGTGGGCTACCCCAAGGCCATCGACTGGTTCATCATGCTATGCTTCGCCTTCGTGCTCGGCGCCGTCATCGAGTTCGCTACGGTAAACTACTTCACGAAGCGGAGGACGGGCATGCTACCCGGTATGGCGGATGATGAGGAGGATGACATCGCACAGGCACAGGTATGATAAGAACAAAATATGATATATTCCTCTATGGCATATTTTCATGAACTGACTCGAAAGCCGAGTATAGATGAATGCAATGGAGCAACAAACATTCTCATTTAAAGTTGCTGCATATGAGTTGTATATATATTTAAAGGCTCTGGGCCATTGGGAGTAGAGGGCGCTGTCGGATTGATGATGTGGTGCTATGACTTCTCCACTCTTACGCTATGTTACCTTTATCGTTTCTGGACAATAATTGATTGCGTGCATTGGCCTTCTTTTATATATGCATGCTGTACTCAGGCTATAATAGTCATGCATTAAGCATCAGGAAACCAGTGGACACATGGTCAAAACAATTATTATCATATTATTTCCGTTATTCCTCAACGTGTTTGGTAATCAGGTAGCCGTTAACGTAAAATAAGAATTAAATCAAATAATCTGCTAATGTGATCTTCCAATAGGTGGAAAAGGTCGAGGCTTCCTTGATGCGACGAAAGAAAAAGCGCTTCTCTCTCATCCGAGGATTCACGAGGTATCAGGGCAAAGTCTCTCGGACACCTTCGGACGAGGAACGAAGATTTCCGGACCAGGACAACGGACTGTGTTCGGACATACTCAACTGCATTACGGGAAATGCCGAGTACAGGGAGAGCCGACTTCGGCGGTGCAAGGATCAAAAGCCTTTTAACAGTGTCAGTAAAATCGACGAGCTGGCACGGATTGGTTTTCCGCTAGGGTTCTTCCTTATGAATCTTCTCTATTGGTTTGTTTTCAGACTTGAGTTCTAATGTGAAGACTAAACACATTAGAAGTGCTTGATGTTATGAACAATTCATTGATATTTTGTGAATAATGTTACAATAGCTGGATAACAGGCAGAGCGCCAGAATGAAAAGGTATTCAGTTTGCTCACGAATCATTTCATAACTCAGTTAAAATGAATCAATATTTTTCAAAATCTACCTAAAATTTGTAAATCTGAAGGAACTTTGACGGCGGCATGAAATGTTGCTTATCAACATCCGTTTATACCAAAATTGAAATTCAGAGTGATTAACGTATAGATTGTTAACTTAAAATAATTAGACTAAACAAATTTGATTCATTCACTTCATGACGGGAATAACTTTTTTAGTATTCTAAATAAAAAGATCGGAAATGTAAATATTACCAGATAATAGAAATGAGAAACTCGTTATTCTTAGGCAAATTTATAGAATGTTTATTATTTGTTTCTAGATTCATAAGATTCTTCAGACATAGATATTTTCTCTTCATATAAAAATATATAATAGATATTTATGAAATTATAGTAAATCTATCAAAATATGTTTAAAACATAACCTAGTAATAAATATGTATATACAATGAGAATTTTGATATGTCATAGAAAATGTAAATACATTAAAACGAGAAGGAATAAAAGTTTCTTTCGATATAAAAAATACTTTGTGGAAGATTTTTATTATTTTGGCACTTAATTTTCACCCTCATTTTCAAATATCTAATATCAATATTGCACAAGGGACACCAATTCATAGTAATTTACGTTTTTACGGTGGAAATAGTATCTGTTTTTCAAGCAATTATCAACAATACTACCCCGTGTCTGTTCTAACACCACCCATCTTGCCACAACTGTTCCTAAATACATAATGTATAGCCGCAGTGAACAGGCATGGCACTCTGACCGGCTGACTAGACACGGCGGTGAGTTGTCGACATCTTTACAAATATTAAGAACATTATATCAACTAAATTAGAGGCGACGTGCACACGGTAAACAGGAAGAACAAATAAATTGGCAAAAAACTAATTCCCGATTCAAGCCCTCGCAATGACTCTGGCACACAGAAGAAAATACATTGCCTATGTTTTTAGCCAAATTGCACAGCACCTATTCCACATTTCGTTTAAAAATATTAGGGACGAAAGTTCTTTTTTGTGCAATAGATAATTGTGAAGGCTTTAATGTGAAGTTGTGTACACTTTGCCAATTTCTTCGTCATTCATATTCACAGTGGCACTCGATATGTTGGTGTGACTTCCAAAGCGTTTACTTCGTCGACAGCGAATTTTCCCGCCTAAGAATGAGCGGCACATCTTCGATGGTCGTGTTGTTAGGATACTGCCGTCTGGCCACAACCTCCTTGACGAGGTTCCTCTTGTACGCTCGCCATCGCTTGTCGATCAGGTACCCGGCGAAGGTCTCGTCGTAGGTCGGGAAGAGTTCTTCGACTTGCTGCTTCATCGGGCCCAGGCACTTGCCGCGGTTGTGACGCATGAAAGCCACTCGGGACACCCGCATACATTCTACTTTGGTGATTGCAATTAAGTGAGTCTTCCGAAGATCTTCCCCTGCAAAAATGAGAAGATTATGCATATAAACTCCACGGCTCACGTTGTGATTTGCCTACGATCTAGTTTAGAACAAGGTGTAATAGAAGATTCTAGAGGCATTCGAACAAAAAGGAAAACAATGACCGAGAAATTGGATACTCAACTAATACATAAATAAACTACAATGCATGATACAAGGTTTCTCGTCGAAAGGAACAACAAATCGACTCCGAGTCACAAGGGAGTTGGAATAGTCGGCGCAGAATTAAGATTGTTTACGATTTGATGCTAATTTGGCCTTTTAAGAAACAGTCGAATCATACGTTTGTATTTACATGAATTTCCAGAACAAGAATTAAGTTGATTTCATTGTTTTGTCAAAATGAATGTTATGAATATGCTACTCCGATCTATTCGCCAAATCAGGTCGTAAGCTGCTCGTAACGTGTGCGATGGGCTTTACTTTGACTGTATCTGGCAAGGAAGAGGTTTGTCACAAGTCATCAAAAAGTGTGATTATAGTCAATTCGCACACCAAGACAGGTTGCCAAATGGGCTCATTCATTTTATGGATCCAGTTATGTCAAATAAAACTCGTAATGTATAGAGGGAATCGTACGTTAGGGTCGTTCGGACTCGTGAAACAACAGGGTGACGAACATGACCTCTTACCAACTCCAAAGAAGTCTCCCTTTCCAATGGTGGCGATATGAAGCAGTTTCCTGACCAGTTTCTGGTATTTCTCGGGTTTGAAATCCTCAGCCACCCCTCGGTTGGCCTGCAGCGGCGGCGGGGTCAGCTTGACCCTACCGAATGGAAGGCGGTTCTGAAGGAGAACAACTTCGCGTACGATTTTTACATCACCGGACTTGATGAAATAGACATCGTCTGGTGCTTCTTGGAGGTCACTGAGGATGACCTGTAGGGAAGGGTAGAAGGTCATTTAAATGATGTTAAAAAGAATACATTGTTATTTCTTCAAAGAAAATATGTCTCTTACAAGTGTATGAAACGCTTGTTTTCCCGTTGGGTTTCTTTCTGATAAATCTCCTTTACTGATCGGAATTTTATCACATTTATTTCTTATTTCAAACTTTGCCGGTATAAAAACATTTTTCGAGCGTTTGTATTTCATAATTATGAATATGAATATTATGAATGCCACTCTCTAAATTAATATTGTTATACATAAATTTAATATTTAGTAGTATGTATGATAATTTTATAAGAAATAAAAAGCGGATAGATTAAGAAAATCCTACCGCATTTGGCTGGTATTCAATGACCTTTGATCTCTCATTGGTCGCTGTCATTTCATCATCTGGCCAATCATTAAACGTAGCTAATGAGCTCAGGGCCTGTAGTCTATAATCCCACTCCTGTTGGTAGCTACGCCGTAACACCATGTCGAAATCAGGCTTGTCCAAACGAAGAAATTCAGAATCGACTGCAAGAAAAATTACGTATAATGTATTTGGGTAATATATTGCGCAAAAACTGAATATTGCGCAAAAGACTGAATCTCTTGAAAGGTATTTGTTGAAATTTCTCAAAATTCATCCCCTTAATAGCGTCAGTGGAATAGCCTTCCCAACTTTCATCAGAAGAGCAGAGATACAATCAACCTTTGAGTCATATCTTAAGAGCTGTTCCCCCACTCCCTTGTCGTTACAAGAATAACCAAATCATACCACCACTGGTAGTTCATGGACTGAAAGATAAACCATAGCACTGATTGGGACATTGAAATCTGTGAGACATTATTTTGAGTTATTCAAGCGCCATGAGCGCTCAACTGAGGCAAATCCGGCGCTATACAAGAGGCCATCATCATCATCATCATCATCATCATCATCATCATCATCATCATCAGGATCGTTGTAAAAGGGTAGTCAACTTTACATATTTTACTAATATTCATTGTAATGAAAGGAACATATTTTTCATAAGCACAATGAAATTGAATTCTAAAAATTGGTTGAGGAATAAGGAAATGTATGTTTGATTATTTAAATTTGTATCATATTTATGCTCTCGAGGCACCAGTCTGTCTTTACAGATGCATGATGTATTATTTTACCTTTGCATCTGATGGTAGCACCACGCTTAGTCCCATGAAGAAGGGCGAGATCTCCAAAGCTCGCACCTGCATACGTTTCCCCCATCTGTCGGGTACTTGTTTCACCTGCCCAATTAGAAAACATTAAATGATTGCTAAGTATAATAGCTTCACAGTCTATTAAGCGATGTTTCTGGAAAACAGGCCTACATGAAAAAAAATAGTAGTCTTGAAATGTTAAGGACCAACTCTTGACGTTCCGATGATCATAATCTTCTCGACTTCTACAGCAGAATTATGCAGGAGAATGTGGTTTTATTCTCCTGAAGAAGATGAAAAGAATTTTTGTCATTTAAAACGTCGAGAGTCTAGTTAGTAGATCTTTTTCAGGACCATCCACTTTTTCAAGAAAATGCGGTACCGTGAAGACTTCCGCTTGTTGTTTTTCTAAGAGTCATGTTAAAACTTTCTAGCAATATTCAACTAATCGCTCTTAAAATGAACGTTTTAAGCAATCGGCACTTTTCCTTAATGAAGATTTTATTTCTCTCTTTTTTCCTATGCCAAACATGTTCTTAATGTGAATTACTACCTTCGCCCCTGTACCACTACACCATCATAATCTGGGTTGGAGTGGAGTAGGGTTGACATACATGATTAAAGAACCATAAAATGGCTCCTCCAAAGATCCTACCTCCTCGAAAACTCACCCGTTCGCGTATCCGTCTCGCTGACCTCGATGATGACGGACCCAGAGAGGATGAAGTAGAAAGCGAGCCCGGGATGGCCCTGACGTACGATCACGCGACCTGCTTCGTACGAGTCGTAATAGATTACACCAGCTAGCTCATGTCGGATCGTGGTTGAGTAACGGTCAAAACATTTCAACTGGTAAAATCAAAGAGATTCGACATTGAATAAACTTGTAAAAACATGTTTTATTTTTATTTTCCATTGAATGGACATGATGTGAAACAAATTTTGATTGACCAAAATGACAAAAGATTTTTATAACAACAAACCGCAATTTTCCATTTTTTTTGGTAGCTAAATAATAATGGCGAATGTTTTAATATAAATTGGACAATGATTGCGTTTTATCTGTTTTAAGGCCCGCGCACACCAAACACGGCACGGTAGCACGGCACGGTGCCTACGCAACATCTCCCCTGTGATTGGTCAATTGTTAAACATCCTTTGCGCGGAGGAGCGCGTTGGCCAATAACAACCAAGATAGCGCGTAAATACCGTGCCGTTGTGCCGTGCCGTGTTTGGTGTGCTGGTGCCTTTAGTGTAAAGAGAGATGGGAGAGGGTGGAAGGGTTGAGGATGGAGATTACAAATGCGTGGAAGAGAGGTAAAGAGATGGGGTGACGAAAGAAGGCAGTTAGTTGAGGATAAGATGGAGAGATATGAAGGTGTGTGTGTAGGTGTGTGTGAGTGTGTGTGTGTATTTGTGTGTATTTGTGTGTGTCTTTGTGACATAAAGGGAGAGAGGGGGAAGGTCGTCAGAGAGTGAGGGGGGAGATTGTGTGGGTATGTGTGTGTGTGTGTGTGTGTGTGTGTGCGTTGCTTTAGAGTGAGCGTGAGTAAGAGAGAAAAAGCCAGAGTGAGAGAGAAAGAGAGAACGATATTATTGAAAAAAACTAAAAAAGGAGGGTACAAATACAATTAACTGAGAAAACTCCTACCCGATCGACAAATCCAAAGAGGAACTGGAGTTCTTCCTTGGTCCTTTCCCACGGGTTCTTTCTCATGATACTCTTGGCCGCTGGAGGCAGGCTGCTCATCGACTGGATGTTCGATTTGAAAGCACTGACATCGAAGGTGAGGGTGGTGTCCTCTGCGCCATTCGTGTCCCTTACCGTGAATGACTTCGAGTCTTCGTCTGCCGAGAGGAGCCGGGACCACTTCAAGTTGTGCTTGACCGTGTTGGCGATGGCACGGAACTTCTGGAGCGGTGTCCGTTTGTCCTGTCGAAACAGTAGTCAATTTGGATATTAAAAAGAGCTGTTACCTATGATTAATTCAGATTAATATTCAGAACTCATTAAGGCCCCCGCTTCCCCCCCCCCCCCAAAAAAAAAGTATCACTTGGTGCAATGTAAAGTCAATGGTTGGGCCTCATGTATTAATTAGTCTGTGATCTGAGAGATTTCATTTTACTCCGGGAATATCCCCAACATAATGTTTAAGATTTCTTATAGGTATGTACATGTACTAAGTTTATTTTTAAACGTTTTGTAAATTATATTGTAGTCTACCATTTTGATGTCATATTCTAGCTAATTCTGGGTAAAACGATCGACAAAAGTGATTCGATCCCTCCTTCATCAAGAAAAGTATTAAAGAAAAAAATAATCACCTTTGATCTGTAATTAGTAAAGTAGCGTATAAAGATCTGAAATATATTTGTATTTTCATTTTTTGTCTAATAGGGGAGTTCGTGGAAACGGCAAAAATGCGCCGAGGATGTGGGGATGGGGATGATAAAACGGTTAGGGTGGTAATATAAGTGGGAAAGCATAAACATATTTTTTTCCCAATGGCAAGATATTAAGGACCGAGATTTCTGCTATTTATCTTGCCTTGTCCCATCTTTTCGTTTACGCTCACAATCATAGTTGATTATTATGGCATTTTAGGTGTAGATCGCGACCAGACAAATTTCTATCCAATCATTTATGGTAATTGATTAAGAAGTTGTAATCATAGCAGCATTATAGGATTATAGCATTATAGGATTTTTTTTTTCATTTACAAAATTTACGGGTCCGCACAGTTTGTCAACATTCGCGGAAGCGGAAGCATAATATTGACAACAACAATAACCAAGAAGGGACATACTGTCTATTACCTCATCTCTCTTATCATCCTTTATATCGCTTCCACCTTCGAGCCCATCGGGTGAAGACTTCTCCACATGGGCTTGGATGAGTTGACTCGCTTCCTCTAAACTCTTAGCCGTTGCCCCACCCCTCCTCCTCTTCAACTCCGGGTTCATGATCATCATGATGTCCTCGGTCGCGAGGTCGTCCAGCTCATCTTCTTCTTGGAAAGTGTCGTCGTATTCCATGTTGACTACGATTTTATGAAACTTTTTTTAGATAGATATATCTCAACTTAATGAAATTTGTAAATCAAAAGTCTATTCACAGATTTTAATTATCATATACTTAAATGAAAGGTAAGTTTTTGTTTATTTGTTTGCTTATTTTTCTTGAGCTTAATTTGTCGTATTATTTTTTTTTCTAATTATATATTCTTTTCTACTTCTGTTCCCTATTTTTCTGATGACCCTGCAAAAAATGTGAATAATATAGAGCAGCGCCTCCTTCCAGAATGTTATAACTTTCCTTTGTACAGATATTTTATGAGCGAATTTTGTTCATCTGAAAAAAAGCGTGGTGACTATTGTTGCAAACAAGACATTTGTCGTTATGCATGACGTAATAATTGACTTGCGCGCACATTGCGCGCGATGACCGGACTCTGTAAAGGGGATTTCGGATGTGTCTTCTCATTTTTGATAGAATTTCTCATATTCTCTTCTTAATATTGTTAAATACACTTTCAAGATGCTCTATATACGCAGAATAAACACAAAAAGAAAACTTTAGGATACTAGTAGCTGATAATTTGGGAGGGGGAATTAGATGTATCCATAAATGAACTTGGAAATAAGCTTGAACTCTAAAAAAGTTGAGTCAATTTTACCCTTTGCTAAGCTTTACCTGACAAATTGTTAAATCACACATTTTCTTGGCACTATGGGCTTGGTACATTAGTCATCATGCCCCCACACCCTTGATTTAGATACCCAGGGGGGGGGGGGGGGGGGGGGGGTTTTGTTTTTGGG